>OX451737.1:1649286723-1649551765 GCA_948472305.1 Vicia faba | reverse complement strand
AAACAAGTATGCAGACATGTACTCGCATACGAGGAATCCAGGAGTAAGTTTACTTGCCCTTACTCAGGTTACACTATCACAGCCTCGGTGAGTTACACCCGTGCATTGCATTGAAAAACTTTCCCCGATCATAGCAGGATGATCCGGATCATTCCTAAGTGGAATTTCATCCGTGACAAGTTCTAGAGTGACATTGTGGATAAGGCGTCACAACTTATCCCTCATCCAAACACATATGATTAACTGCCTGTGCAAAAACACCATTTCGATAACATAGCCCACCGGGTGAAGGTCTAATAGTCTTTCCTATATGGCACAATTAAAGGTGTGTTTAGTCGTATTTTGATATTGCCTACGTGGCATCATAACCCCACCATACCAATCATGTGATGTACTTAATTGCTGCTGGATCGTCACACATGGACCCACACAAGCGCATCACAATGGTAGTTAAGGTGTTATGACATATCGAGCACGGAGATGCAGTGAACTACTTGCTGGAAGCGCCCTATCATATCGGTCCACACAAGCATATCACAAAGGTATAATGACACACAATGTCCACATCATGAGTGATTTATGTCCTAGTATTCGAGCCTACTCTGATTCAAGCATATATAAAGCATAATGTGTATTCAGGCCGCAAGGCACACATAAATTGATACAATCACAACACTGAATGTTCAACCAGAACAACGGGAAAATCACAATTATTCCATACAATGCCATATATCACGTAATAAATACAACAATCCATCCTAATATTCAATCCGGAACAAACAGGAACATATGCTAAATCATGTCATAACATTTATCATATAATGTGATTTCAACATATATATATATATATATATATATATATATATATATATATATATATTATATATATATATATATATATATATATATATATATATATATATATATATATATATATATATATATATATATATATATATATTCATGTCATAACGAATAAACAATCACTAAGATTAAAGAGGCGCCTGATACCCACCATAGTACCAAACTGCACTCAAGGGATTTCAATAATATAGTTTTGTCCAGGAGGGCGGGCTAAGCGGAGCCTCTTGCGCTAAGCGCGCTCTGCAAAACAATTAATTTCCTAGTCTCAGTATGACACACTAATAGGAAACATCGTGCTAAGAGAGGTCTATGAATGCTCAAAATTAAACTTCCAGGAGGACGCGCTAAGTGCGGTCTACGAAATGCAGAAAAACCAGCATAAAGATAGTTCTGCCATGGGGCTCCAAAATCCCTTTCTAACCATCCAATATCAGTACCCATCTTAATAAATCATGAATTTAAGGTTGGAATTATGTTATTCATCCATAAAAACTAACATGCATTCAACAATTTGATCTCTCCAACCCTAAACCCCCAACATGTCATAAATTGAATTTACCCGAAGTTTTTAATCTGTGGGACTCACCTAAGATGTAGATGAAGTAGAAGTGTCAGCACTTAATTTAGATGATGATGGATCAAGAATTTGGGACATGCAAGAGATGATGGAGATGAGCTTGAAATGATTTTTCACGCCTCTTCTTTCACGCCTCTTCTCTCTTTCTATTACTCAAATATGGTTTTGTTTTGGAATAATGAGAATAGAATAAACAAACAAACCCTTACTATCATAATTTAAGTGGGAAAAAACTATAATGTCCCTCACTTATATTAGTATCATCTCTAATTCCATGCTTATTACTAATAACAAGTGTTTCGTACAATTATTTTTTATTAATCTTTCACAAATTAATTAGTAGAAATATTTTTGTTAGAAAGATAATTACACTGGGTACTACATCCTCCCCCCTTAAATTAGAATTCATCCTCGAATTTGAAAACTTACCAGAAAAGGTGAGGATAATGCTATCGCATCTCCGACTCAAGTTCCCACGTAGCCTTCTCGCGACGAGATGCTTCCCACAATACTTTCACAAGAGGTATCTACTTACTCCTCAAGGTCTTACTAGCATATTCCAGAACACAAACGAGTTGCGGATGATAGGAAAGGTCGGGTTCTATCTCAATGGTACTTGGAAGGATAGGATAAAAGAGTTTGGAACGAACTTTCAAAGCTGATACACATGGAAGACATCATGTAGTTCAGATAGTGAAGGAGGAAACGCTAACTGGTATGCGACTTGACCTACCCGTCTCATGATCTGATGGTCCCTCACATCTCGGACTAAGCTTCTGAGTCTTAAATGGTCCTTTCAACTTTAATATCATAGTAACTTTCAAATACACATGATCACCTTCTTCAAATTCCAAGGGTCTTATCCTTAAATCTGCATAACTCTGCTTGCGATCTTGTGCTTTCTTCATCTTCTCTTGGATCGTTTTAATATTCTTCATTGTCTCTTGAATTATCTATGGTCCAAGGATTCCCTTTTCACCAACTTCCGACCAACACAACTGTGATCGACATTTCCTTCCATACAAATATTTGTATGGTGCCATGCCGATACTCGAGTGATAGCTATTGTTATACGCAAATTCAATCAAAGGAAAGTGCCCCTTCCAATTTCCACCACTTTCCAGAATACATGCTCTCATCATGTGTTCAATTGTCTGAATAGTTCTTTCCGTTTGTCCATCAGTCTGCAGATGATTTGAAGTACTCAAATTCAAATCTATTCCCATCTCACAGTGAAACGCTTTCCGAAATTGTGAAGTAAACTTCGGGTCTCTATCTGAAACAATATTGGACGGTACACCATAAAATCTTACAATTTCTGCCATGAAGAGCCTTTCTAGGTGAATCGTCTTATGAGTTGTCTTAACCGACAAGAAATGTGCGGACTTCGTCAACCGATTTACAATCACCCATATAGAATCATATTCACCTAAGGTACACGGTAACCCCACAATGAAATCCATAGATATGATGTCCCAATTCCATATAGGAATGTCTAGTGGTTGAAACATACCATCAGGCCTCTGGTGTTCTATCTTCACCCGTTTAACAATCCCACACTGCTCCACATAGTTAGCAACATCCTTCTTCATAACAGGCCACCAAAATCATTTCCTTAAATCTTGATACATCTTGTTCGATCTGGGATGAATAGTAAATTTACTCTTGTGGGATTCGTCTATAATCATTACCTTCAACTCTACATCACTGGGAACACATACCCTATCTCTGAACAGAATAACCCCATTGGTCGCTCGAGAGAAATCTGGAAGACTTTCCTTAGCTTGAAACTCTATGTCATTGCACTGCGCCTGGCGTATTCTTTCCCGTAAGACATTATCAACATTTAAGTTATTGATTAACACACCGGTTGGCACCCATTTGAACTGTAAATCAAGGTTTCTGAATTTCTCCAACAATCCAAATTCCAACACCATTAGCTCTGCAACTCGAATCTCTTTCCTACTCAGCGAATTTACCACTTTGTTAGCTTTTTCGGGATGGTATTTCAAATCGAAATCATAATATTTAAGATACTTCATCCATCTTCTCTGATGCATATTGAGTTCCTTATGATAAAAGAGATACTTCAGGATCTTATGATCACTGAACATTTCAAAGTAGACTCCATGCAAATAATGTCGACACACCTTAAGTGTGAAAACTATTGCAGCAATTTCAAGGTCATGAGTAGGGTAATTCTATTCACGCGGTCTTAAATGTCTAGATGCATAAGCTATAACCTGGACATCTTACATTAATACCCACCTAACCCTTAGATGCATCGTAGAAAACTTCATAGGAACTTTTCGGATCTGGAATCACTAATACTGGAGAGGTAGTTAGTTTCTTCTTCAACTTCTAAAAACTTTGTTCACAATCGCAATTCCAACTAAATGGAACTTATTTTCTCGTAAAACTTGTCATAGGTAATGCCAATTTGGAAAATCCCATAATGAACCTCCGATAGTAACCTGCCAAGCCTAGGAAACTTTGGACTTCAGTTACATTTTTGGGGCGTCCCAAATTTATCATGACTTCTGCTTTAGATGGTTCTATGACTACACTACTACTAAAAATAACATGTCATAGAAACTTAACTTCCTACATCCAGAACTCGCACTTGCTAAATTTTGCAAACAATTGCTTCTCCCTCAGCATAAACAACATAACCCTTAAGTGTTCCATATTCTCTTCCACAATCCAGGAACAAATTAGAATATCATCTATGAAGATTACTATGAACTGGTCTAGATATGGCTAGAATACACGGTTCATGTAATCCATAAAAATAGCAGGAGAATTGGTCACTCCAAACGGCATAACTAATCATTCATAGTGCCCATATTGCGTCCTAAATGCCATCTTCGATACATCTGAACTTATGACCCAAATATGATGGTATCCTGACCTAACGTCAATCTTAGATAACACACAGGCTCCCTTCAACTGATATAGGAGGTCATCTATCAGCGGTAGAGGATACTTGTTCTTAATAGTCACCTTATTCAACTGGCGATAGTCGATACATAAGCGCATACTATCGTCTTTCTTCTTTACCAATAAAACAGGAGCACCCCATGGAGAAACACTGGGCTGAACAAAATGTTTCGCTAATAACTCTTCTAATTGATTCTTTAATTCCCTCGGATCTGTAGGAGACATTCGATACGGGGCGATAGAAACCGGAGCGATTCCTGAAACAAGATCGATAGAGAACTCAACATCTTTTTCTGGTGGAAGAGAAGTGACATCTTTTAGGAAAACATCAGGAAAGTCACACACAATAGGAATCTCAAACACACTCCTGTCACTTCCATGGTCTGAAGTAAGAACCAAAAGGAGAGACATTTCTTGAGTAAAAAGGAAATTAACCAAATTAAGTGTACCTTCGATCAGATTCCCAATAGCATTGACAGGAGTGGCCTCTTCGACAGGAATGAAAATAACTTTCTCTTTACAACCGATGTACAATGAGTTAGCTAACAACCAAATCATGACCAATATTACATTGATCTTCTTGAGCGGTAAGCAGATAAGATCAACTAAGAAGTTACGATCATTGTAAGTAAAAGAATAATCTTTGTAAACTTTTTAAGCTTCCATTATGTCGTCCGTAGCAAATGAGATGAACATAGGATTAGAAAGAGTAGTGGCTTCGAATCTGAGGCGTCGCACACACGAATTAGAAATAAAGGAATGTGTCGCTTAATAATCCACTAAAACAAACAAAGGTTAATCATTAACAGAACATGAACTGGAAACAATATTTGTGTTTCCTTGGCCCTTCCTCGCATCTAAGGTGTACACATGACCTGCAGTCTTCTCCTGAACATTCTGATTTAGACAACCCTTAATCAAGTGACCTGCCACTCCACATCGGTGACACCTCCATGCGTCCCCTAGAAATTCCCATTATGCCTCTTGTTGCACTTGTTACATAGAGGCGGTTGAATAGATCGATCACCATAAACTGGATTCCTTACTAGTTGAGAATTTTGAGGTTTTAGGTATTGCCCCGACTTCCCCTGATCTTTATGCATATGCCTACTTTGATCTCTTTCTTCCTTGACTCTTATAGAACTATTTTCAGCAACATAGCATTGCCTCAGACATTCAGCATAAGTAGAAAATTCTCGTTGGGACATACTCTGGACCATATCAGCATTTAGTCCGAACAAAAATTGGTCATTCCATAATTAATCAGGTGCATAGACAACTTGTCTGGAGTAAGCAACCATGTCTTCAAATTTCTCAACATACTCGGACACCAACATGTTGCCCTGCTTGAAAAGTTGAAACTCACAGTCTTTCTGAGAACGCAAGTTTTTTGGGTAGTACTTCTTCAAGAAGGTTGTCTTGAAGTATTATCAATATCTCGGAATCACCTGGGAAGTGAAATAGGTAGATGCAGTATCCCACCACCTAACTGCTAGACCTTTCAGCATTTAAGCAACAACTGGATAACATAGAACACCCTCTCCATTTTGTAGAGCCAAACATGTGCAGCTACAGGATCTAAGCCACACGCGAACTCTGGAGGTTTCATCTTGAAAAAAGCACGAAAGTTTGGACCCACTCGAACTTGTGGAATAGGAGCAAGAGCGATTGGTTATTTTCCTTTCATGCCTTGCATCATCATTTGGTTCTACTCTTCCATTTGTTGCATCATCTGCAACCAAGGTACATTAGCATCTCCAACTTCAGTCTCAGTTTCCACATTCCTACTTCGGGGCCTTCTGAGACCTCTGCGTCCATCATCAATCATCCTATTTGTCCTACACATATAATCGAGTTGATCAGGCTCAATTCTATATGTATAATGCAAGGATTCATGCCGACATTTACACATATGAGGCTAACTTATGATGTTTCATGGTGAAGCCGAGAATCGACCTGCTCTGATACCAACTTTATCACCCCACACTTACATTGCCTAGGATATATGAATATGGAATTAAAATGGTACATAAACATCCATACATAAGCAGCGGAAATAGAAATATGTATTAGTATAGATTACAACTTGTCGAAATCCTCATGGACAAAACAATACAATATAGAATAAGGATCCAAAAAAAGAAACGAAACATCGCCACGAAGCACCATCAACAAGCTAAGTCGTCTTACCCTTTCCACGATCCATCCTCGAAGGACCTGGAAAAGATAATTGGAATGGGGTGAGATTACTAAATCTCAGTGAGTCCCTCTATCTTAAGCGTTCACTCAATTCTACAGGGTGCATGCATCAAATCAGATCCACTGTAAGTATGGGTTTTCTCTCATGGTTGGGTACAAGTACACATCAATGGTATACCACCATTAGAAGTCCCATAACTGCCCAATAAGGTAAAAAAGGATATAATCAAATACAAACAAGTATACATACCCGTACCGTGTATGAGAAATCCAGGAGTAAGATTACTTGCCCCTACTCAGGTTACACTATCACACCCTCGGTAAGTTACACCCATGCATCACATCGAAAGACTTGCCGCGATCATAGCACGATGATCCGGATCATTCCTAAGTGGAATTCCATCTGTGGCAAGTTCTAGAGTGGAATTTCCTATAAGGCTTCACAACTCATCTGTCATCCAAACGCATACGATTAACTATCGGTGCAAAAATGCCATTTTGATAACACGAGCCCACTGGGAGAAAGCCTAATGGTATTTCCTACATGGCACCATTAGAGGTGAGTTTAGTCGCGTTGTGATATTGCCTACTTAGCATCACAATTCCATCGTGCCAATCATACGATGTTCTTAACTGCTGTGGAACGCCACACATGGACCAACACAAGCGCATCACAATGGTAGTTATGGTGTTATGACATACCGAGCATGCAGATGCAGTGAACTGCTGGTGGAAGCACCCTATCATATCGGCCCATACGAGCACATTGTTGTACCCCAAAATTTTCACTCTCATATCTCAAGAATTTTCTCACAAGGTTTTCCATGGCTCAAGTTTGTAGCACTGATACATCAATTTAAGTTTGGAATTGGCACAAGGGAAAAATGGTCAATTGCATATTGAAAAGTCAAACTTTGACTTTTGGGTCAAAGTCAAGTTTCAAGAATCATATTTCATTAAGACATGTTGGAATATGAAGTTTGTTTCATCAAGAAAATCAAAAGTCAAAATTACTTTGGAAAAGTCAAAATCCCAAATACTTAGAAATTTTTCTAAGTGTTTAGGAAATATGATAAGTTCAGAACTTTTGGCCAGGTTTTCACCATGATGCAAGTTGGTTCTGAAAGAACTTCAGACACAAGAGTTGTAGATTTCAATGAAATCTAAAACATTGCAGAGCAGAACTTCTCCTAGAAATGTTGGGATTTCATGTTATAACTCTTCAAAGACATGTCCATGAAACTGTAGCACTTAGTAAATTCTGGGCATTTCCAAGATAGAATTTGGTTAGAACTTCTAGACTAGTTTTCATGTAGGTTCCATCAGAATTTGCAAGAGTAATTCAAAGAAAGTCTACAAAGCGTGTTACAAGCTTTCTGAAAAGTCTGAGAACTCTTTCAGAACATGCTGGAGCAGGGAGATCGAAAGATCAGAAGATTGGATATTTGTTCTAAGTTGCGCTGATGCTGAACTGTTGATCCAGACTAAGCTATGATACATAATCTCATATTGCAGATTTTATGTTTGATAAATCTCATCATCATTTAATTCTCACACCCATTTTTGAGTCTTTATCCAAAGGATCTCCCCACGTGTGGCATAGAAGTACCATTGTTGTCCTTGAAAAGCAAACTTTTGTACAAAGTTTATGCTGGGCCCATGCCTTTCTTTTGCTTCTGAGGGTACTTTTCCTTAATTCATGCTTACAAATCCAGCTTATGCATGGCTAAAAGCTGCTAACCACCTAACTTTTTGCCTTGAACCATACTTGTTTGAACTTACTTCAAGAATAAGTCAACGCCTAGTGTATGATGGTTATACTTTTGACTTCTTCAAGCTACTAAATCCTTGCCTATAAATTGAACTTCATTTGCAACTTTAAAGAGGTCGAAAAATTGAAAACAAAAATCCTTGAAACCTTGCTAAAAATTCAAGGAATCTGAAACTACAAACACAAATACAAAACCTGCTAGTTTTTGAATTTTTCATTAAAACTCCAATTTTCCTCAAGTGTTTCTTGACCAAATCATCAATACAACTTCTGATATACATTTAGAAGACGTCCTAACTTCTATTTTTAGACTGTAACATGTTCTCCATCAATATCCACCTCAAAAAGTCAGAACTTTGCTTCTTGGCTATTCCAGAATTTTCCAGCCATTCATAGTCCAAGTTAAAGGTTGTTTCAGCCTTTTGAGCACGTGAGGAACCTGATCAGAACATCACAGTAGTCAGAACCAGGCTCTAGTTTGCAGAACCTTTTCCAGCTGCAAGGTAAGCTTCTGCTGACTCTCATCTTATTACTTAGGCATTGTTAGACTTTCATGTTCAAAAATACAATGTAGACATCATGACTCTGATTCTGTACATATTCATGGATTTCATGTATTTTTTCCTAAATAGAGAGAACTTCTTCTTGAGGAAATTTGGATTCAGAATTAGGATTAGCAAAAATTAATGCTTGCTTCTGATTTATAGTTTTGATACCTTGTATTTCTGAAACATGATGAAATTTTCCATAACTGCTATGTTTGCATTTTCCATTTTTTTTGTTGAGAAATGACTAAGTTTTAGATGCTCTAACTAGCATGGAGAAGGAGATGAAGTTCATCATCAGAGTTTACTTAGTGATACATGTTTAGGCTTTTGCTTTGAATACCGGATGTAAATCCACCCCAGTGGTAGAAAGCGTGCGCATAAGACATTAGTGCTAAGGGTTTTGTGTTCTAGCCTCAGAAGCATCTTTTTTTAGGACCAGTTTTTGACATTTTTACCCATTTATCTGTCAGACAATATTCCTAGATCAGAACTTCTAGATATTCCCATCCAATAGCATTGACACTTCATTTACCCATCATCAGAATTTCTAGGTGTCCAGCTACATCAAAACTTCCACACTCTCTCAATAACTAGAACTTCTGACCTTCCAATAACATTAGAACTTCTAGGTTGCCAGTTGCATCAAAACTCCTAGGATTTCCCTTATCCTCAATAATCCCGGAACTTTAGTGTACCCGAACCCAGAAATTCTGACCGTCCACTTTTCTGCTAACATTTTCCTTCTAACTTGCATCGCACCAGAGTCAGAGCTTCTTACTTCAGCAATTCGCTGATTCTGATTCCTTCCCCTTAATATCATCATTTTATTTTCATTAATCAAAACACAAAAATATTTTTATATCCATACACTTTGCTTTATTTTTTTAAAAACCAAAAGACGAAAATATTTTCTTAAGCTAATTCATTTCTTCTCTTAACAAAAAAAATCCATTATACATTTCTTGTACATTATTTCAATATGGTTGTAATAGATAATTAGGACTTTAAATTCATTGAAATCCCCATTTTTAAATTTGTACACCCTATCCCCCTAATGATTATAATAGCGTAGAATATTTACTTTCCGCAATTTATGGCTTTCATATAAATGCTAGTAAAGTAGGATTTGTATGAGAAGATAAAAATAACAAGTAGATAATCCTAACCAATGATTAAATGCATGCAAATCAAACACACTATTTACACATGCACCCCTAAGGTCAACTCCACTTGTTGCCTAAAAATTTCCATGTTACACATGTGGGATGTCTTAGCAAAAACCATCAAAAATACAAGATCTTAGTCCCTCGATGACGCTTCAAATTTTTCCTTACAAGTGATCTTAGTCCTTCAAGAGAAATGCTAAGACATCTCACAACCTTGTTATCATGACTATATGATAACCCACGTCCGTCCCTTACATCCAAAGATAAGGCTTCTTACCAATCAATGGTAAGATTTCAATATCAAAATAAAGGAGAGAAATGAACAAAAGACTTTGAGTAGGTAGAAACGTTCTTAGTTGCTTGCTTGCTTTCAAAACAAACACCAAACACTTTCAAAACAAACACACACCAAACACTTTCAAAACATGAAATATTTTCAAAATTCCAACACTTTGTATACGTTCTTACGAAATGAGAACCATTACAAAGTTTGCCTAAACGAAGGCGCCTTTTCAAAAATACTTTCAAAAACCACCACAAAGCACATTTTAAAATAAAACAAGTGATCTAGAAAGCAACTAAAAGCCCATAGATAACTATGGATGAAAAGGGTGCTAACACCTTCCCTTTTCATAATATACCCCCCGAACTCAAGAAATAATCTCAAAGATCTTTCCTGTTCTTTTCCACCTTTCCATTTGGATAAAAGAAAAGTTAGTGGAGACTCTTGCTAACCGCAAAAATTGCGATAAAATGCAAAACATCCCAAGTCAGTTCTCCCACCGTATTACTGAACTGGCGACTCTGCTGGGGATCACTTAAAAGTGAGGTTACTTTAGTTCTAGATTAAATTTACTTGCTTTCCTTGTTTGACATGCTTGATTTACATTTTGGTTCCTTGTTTGGGTTTGCTTTGATCCTCTACCTGAATCTGGGACACCTTTTTAGGTAAGTAGCAATAGATTGTGGAAACTATACGGCGTAGACCGATATGGTTGAAACAATGGCTACGTTAGTGTGACACATTTGTGGGTACCGGTATCCCTTGTGTTGAATCGAGGAGAATACGGGGCCGCTGAGTGGCGTCATGAAGCACTAACTGACTTTAGAACCCTAATTTAACAAACTTGGCCATTAGGACGTAGTGAGATAACCAGTTTCGATGGAAAGATGAAAATTGGTTGATACTCGATACTACACTCATTAAGATTGGACTTTTGGGATATCTCGGCCGCAAGAAAAGATTGATTATGATGAGACAATGCCTAAAAGAAAGGTCAGTGATATTGAGACCCTTTAGAACCCAGTTACTATTACTAGGACAGGTTTGAACCAACTAAAACTTCAATAGAGTACTTACCTACAAACTCCATGCAAGCCTAAACATAAGGAATTGTATTCTTTGTGTGTACATAACAACTTTCTTACTTGTACATAACATCATAAACATCATAACATCATACACATTCTCACTAACCATTTCAAGGATTTAAGAATTTATCTTTGTTTTTTTTTGTAGGCCATGAACTCCGTCCGAAGAAATACCATTAGAATCAACTTTTTGAAAGCACACCCTCACCAAGAAATATGGTCGACTCCTCAGTTTGGCTACCTCCAATTTACAAGAAGAGATGATGTGCGTGCTCTTCCAATTCTTCGATCCCATGCACCATTGCTTCATCTTCCCCGACTATCAGTTAGTGCCAACACTAGAAGAATTCTTTTTTCTATTAGGAGTGCAAGTGCTTGATCAAGCATCGTTCACCGGTTTAGAAGGGATTCCAAAACATGAAGTCATTACTGAAGCCCTACATCTGAAGAGAGTCGACATTGTAGCAAATTGGGAGACAAGAAGCGGAGTTCAAGGGTCCCTAGCCAAGTTCTTATTTTAGAGGGCTCGTTCATTTTGGGAAGATATTTATTTTCAAGCCTTTGAGGATGTCCTAGCCCTTCTCATCTATGATTTGGTTCTATTTCCCAACTCTGACCAATTCATAAATGTGAATTCCATCACAGTCTTTCTCTCTCATAATCTTGTACCTACCTTGTTGGGAGACATCTTACATTGTTTCCATACCCGTACCATGAAGAAAAGAGGTACTCTCTTGTGTTGTATTCCCCTACTTTCCAAGTGGTTTATTTCTCACTTACCTCGATCAACATTGAAGAATGAGCAAATATTGACATGGTCTCAAAGGATGATGTCCCTCACCTATTTTGATATCCATTGGTGTTCGAGATCCTTGGCAGATACTTCTATCATTGACCATTGTGGGGAATTCCCTAATGTCCCTTTACTTGGCATTAGGGGATGTATCACTTGCAACCCTTGCTTAGCCTTGCGACAGTTTGGTTACGCCCAAAGAGATGGTCCTCATGATATGCTCATCCAAGGAGTGGTATTTGATTACGAGAGCAACGATCAAGGTTACTATCAAAGGTTTGCACTAGCTTGGATGATGGTAAAAAAAGAAGATAATGGGACACTGGGATGCAAGAATTCTATTCCCTTTGAACCTTACCTTAGGTGGGTACGAGCTCGTGCTCAAAAGCTCGTGATGCCTTACCCTTCCATCTTGCCAGTTATCGTGGAACCTGTTGCTGAAGAAGATGTCCCATACACTGTCCTCCATCCCAACATGCCTACTTCTCTTGAATACTTACAAAAGGGTTGGATTCAGTTAAAATAAGAACGAGACACTTTCGAAGCTCAATTCTACGCTAGCGAGAAAAGAGTTTTAGAACTTACAAAGCAACTACACGAAGAGCGAAGCTTGAACGCCTACCTTGCACCTAAGAGGATGCGTTCGACCTTTTTATCTTAGAGATTTACTTTGTAAAGCCAAGGGGGAACGTTGTGACCATGTTGAACTAATTAATGCAATTTAACGTGTGTTCATTCTTTGTCTAGACAAATTTAAATTTCATAAATCCTTGAAAACATTGCATCCACACATGCATCATATCATGACAAGTTTCTCCCGCACAAGTCTCTCATCTGCTTACTGTTTATTTCAGTAGAGATGGCCTTAGAACAGACTATCAAGGACATTCAAATTCAAAATGCTCAACTTCAATAGATGTTCTTGAACCTATCTAAGGGACAAGAAGAGGTGAAGACGCTCCCCACTAGGGGCATGATCATGGGAAATCCTGAGGACGACAAGGATAACCAGCTGGAGCGGCTACAGACCGAGATAGCCATAATGAAGGTCCAAATGATGGGACAACTGGTGGGCCAGATGGCTCTTATCCAAAACCTGGCTCAAGGATAAGAAGAGCTGAGAGCCCTTGTCAACCAACTTCATCAAGACGGTTGCAATCATATGAAACAAACGGTCAAGATTGGGGATTAAGTCACTACTCAGCCGCCCATGAGACAAGAAGCTGGTTCAGGGGAGAACAAAACTTTCCGAATTGCTGCCCCATCACAGACCCAACAACCACCCCGCCAACAAGAACAGAGTAATCGAAGTAAACGGGTCCCATCCGATAGAAAATTTACCCAACTCGACATGCCAATATCGCAAGTCTTGCAACACTTGTTGAAGCTGAATTTGGTCACGTTAAGGGGTCCTCCTCGGAATCCCAAAACCTACGCTCCTAGCTATCACCCTAATGCAATATGTGCATACCATTGCAATAATCCTGGGCATGATACGAATGACTTTTGGGCTTTGAAAAGTAAGATCCAAGACTTGATCGAAGAAGGAGTGCTAGAGTTTACAAAGATGGTCGGACTGAATTCTTCTACCATCACTCAAAGGCTCACCACATGAAATGACAAGTTCATAGAAAGAGGCTTTTGTTCATTTAAATTTTCAATTGTAATTTATTTTTTTATTCAAACAATTATCTATTAATGTTAAACTTTGTTTCATTAATGCATTGCATATGTTTGTCTTGAATTCGTCCATTCGTTTTCATTATATTTAAACTATGCTTTTTACTCTCAACTCTTGCTAAAAGTTACAAGCATTTAGAGGGAGGATGACGGAAACAATGCCTTAATCCAATATAATATGCTTTTGTACAGACCTTGCTGACGATGTACAAGCGTTCTTTAAAATCCTAAACACTGGAGTTATAAGGAAAATAATCCCTAGTCAACCCCTTTGAGCCAAAGAAGTAGGAGTTTGTTTTTACACAAATTGAAACCTTTAAACAAAACCCGGGGCAGGGTAGTCTCTCAGTTATTCAAAAGCGCGTTCAATCGTAAACTTTCACTTCATAAATGACATAAAAAATGTTCCCCTGGAATCAAAAGATGACGATGGTTCCCTACCAAATAGGCAGTCATTATCTCTCAAAGAAAAGCCCACTAAGCCAAAACCTACGAAGGAGACTTAGGACAAAGAGAAAACGGGGGCATCCTGCTGACTGTTAAGCTTAAACAATAACAATCAGGCAAAATCAGGGATAATAAATCAAAAAGAGGTCACTGCAAACCCGCAATAACATGAAAAATATTGCAAAAAATGATTGCCTTCAGATAAACTAAACTTGTCTGAACCATCACCAAAACGTCATTGAAGTTCAAACATACAATTAACTGAGTTTAGGACTGAAGAACATCACGAAGAACGGGTGGGTACAAATAAAATTTGAGCCTTTATCCTTTGATTCTTAAACCGTGAACCAAGCCACGCTACAACCCTTCAAAAGTCCTAATTGAAGCATATGTTACTTCGAAAGCATACTGTTACAAAACGTATCCTGACTCCTCTAAGGCTTTACTCTAAATCCTGAATTGAATTCTCTTACAAAAATTCTTTACTTGATAAAACGCATTTTCAAAACTTTAAGACAAGCATAAACTTTGCATTATTTGAATATCGCTGTTTGCATATAGTTATTTGTTTGACAGCAGATAAATTCGCACGACGAATATCCAATGGTCAAAAACCCTCTCAAAGAGAAAAATCATTTCAAGTGGGAAGACACTTCCAATAATAGATCTCCTGTAAGCAGGGGGACTTCAGCATGATCACTGTCCTACACACCTGGGACAGTCCAGTCAAGATTCCAAGAAATCTCTCAAGAAACACTGAATGTACCAAGGGCAGGTCTGCGTCTGAATCACTTGGGGCATTGAACGCGGATCCCGATAAAGAGTTACATACATTCAAGAATTTTTTTTGCAGTGCCACAAACACTTGCTATCAGGGGAAATGACAAACCCCTATAAGGTTTTGTTTGTAGGATGATTCACAGCCAGAGTTCCAACCTCTTAAAACTTATCCCCAACTGAGTCGACCTCAAGAATCCTAGAGGATTTCTACCAAAAGAAAACACCTCCCCAATAGACTGGAAACTTTGTTTTATTTCCCCAATAAACTACAGATTCCCCAGCTTGATTTTGCCTCTCCGATTGCTACAAATCAAGGGACCACAACTCCTCTTCCCCAGTAGACTTCTCTACAATCCCCAGCAAATTACTGTGAAGCCTGGACCCGACCAAATATCAGTTCAACTTCTTCCTTTCAAATTTCGTTATGAAGCCTAGAATTCGACCAGATAACAGTTAACGTCTTTATCTCCGGCAAGTTATTGTGAAGCTGGGAATCTGACCAGATAACAGCTAAACTTTCTTCCTCTCCATTCAAAAGATAACTCCCCAGTAGAGAAACAGACAGCCGAGACTCCTCAACTCTTTTCTCCCAATCAGAGATCAACACTCTTAGTGTTCCCCAATGGAGTTTCTCCTCAAACAACAAAACAAGATTCCTCACTCGAAACATCCTAAACCAAGGTCTGAAGAGGAGCATACTCTCCGTCCACAGCAGCGGTCCGGGATTTCATTACCCAAAGTTCCCCAGCATTTATCAAGGATTTATTTTCCAGATAAAGATGCATTTCAATGACATTTCACATTTCATACATCTTACATACATACATGATAAATTCATATGGCATAATTTCATTTATTTTGAGGACACCATACATTTCATGCATCATGACATTGCATACAACTAATGTTTTACCTTTTCAGGGAAAGGTCAATCAACAAATGGCTATCATCAACAATTTTCAACAGGTTCAAGTTTAGTTTTTGAAGCAAAACAAAGCAACTACCTATGTGACTAGATGCATCTTTACACGAGCTCATCATGAAACAATCTTACATGGATTCCTGTTCATCATTGAAGCAAACCTTTTCAAGTTCCAGATTAATACCTGTAACAAGCCAGGAAAACTATCTGTGGACGACTGATTATAGATTAATACCTGTAACAAGCCAGGAATACTATCTACATGAGGAGATTGAAGATTAACACGTGTAACAAGCGAGGAAAACTATCTTTCTTTCTCAGGTTAGAGATTAATACCTAAAACCAAACAGGATAATTATCTGCACGACCAGCTGAAGTAACCCTACCCAGGTTCCTTTTCAGACATTTCCAGATAAAGTTTTACATAGACTCATCATGAAGCAACCCTACCCAGATAAAGTTTTACACTGACTCATCATAAAGCATCCCTACACAGGAGACCAAAGACCTCCTCTGGTTAGATTCATTTCTTCCAGTTAATGACAGGCAACCAAAGAGCTCCTATGGTTAGATTTATTTCTTCTAGTTAATGACAGGAGACCAAAGAACTCCTATGGTTAGATTCATTTCTTCCAGTTAATGACAGGCGACCAAAGACCTCCTCTAGTTAGATTCATTTATTCTAGTTAATGACAGGCGACCAAAGACCTCCTCTGGTTAGATTCATTTCTGCCAATTAATGACAGGCGACCAAAGACCTCCTCTGGTTAGATTCATTTCTTCTAGTTAATGACGGGCGACCAACGACCTCCTTTGGTTAGATTCATTTCTTCCAGTTAATGGCAGGCAACCAAAGACCTCCTCTGTTTAGATTCATTTCTTCCAGTTAATAACAGGCAACCAAAGACCTCCTCTAGTTAGATTCATTTGTTCTAGTTAATGACAGGAGACCAAAGACCTCCTCTGGTTAGATTCATTTCTTCCAGTAATGACAGACGGCCAAAGACCTCTTCTGGTTAGATTCATTTCTTCCAATTAATGATAGACGACCAAAGACCTCCTCTGGTTAGATTCATTACTTCCAGTTAATGACAGGCAACCAAAGACCTCCTCTATTTAGATTCATTTCTTCCAGTTGATGATAGGCGACCAAAGACCTCCTCTGGTTAGATTCATTTATTCCAGTTAATGACAGGCGACCAAAGACCTCCTCTGGTTATATTCATTTCTTCCAGTTAATAACAGGCAAATTAAAGTCCTTTTCTCTTTAGATTTAGTTCTTCAAGATTAAAAAAAGGAAAAAGACATCTACTATTTCAGTATAAATCAACCAAAAGATTTATCCTGATACCTTCCACAGTCACTCTGAATGGCATCTATAATCCCATCTCCAACAATTTTCCATCATTTCTCCAAATGGAATCTATAAGCCCATCTCCAACAACTTTTCATCATTTCTCCAAATGGAACCTTTAAGCCCATTCCCTACACAGTCAACTACCACATCATCGAGTGCAAATTTCTGGGCAGATTAGTGTTCAATCATCTTCCACCTTCAAATCACGAATGGCGGGATTGCCAATCTAACTCTTCAGGTTTAAGAAAATTGAACAGGGGCAGCTGTTGTACCCCAAAATTTGCCCTCTCATTTCTCAAGAATTTTCTCACAAGGTTTTCCATGGCTCAAGTTTGTAGCACTGATACATCAATTTATGTTTAGAATTGGCACAAGGGCAAAATGGTCAACTTCACATTGAAAAGTCAAACTTTGACTTTTGGGTCAAAATCAAGTTTCAAGAATCATATTTCATCAAGACATGTAATAAAGAATCATACTTCAAAAATGACCAATAATCTCTTTCATCCAAACATGGCCTTTCACTTGGAATTTGCTCTTGACCAAAAAATATGGAATGAATTAGATCTCTTGAATGACATTTTGAAACTTGAACCACTCAAAATCTCCAAAAATTGAGCAAGTTATGACTTGTTGAAGTTGGCCAAAAATCATGAAATAACCTATAATCTTTTGAATATTTAAGGCAACCTCCATCCATTTTCCCACTTTGCACATAAAATAAGGAATAAAGTTCACATCTTCAAGATCATTATGGAAACAAAATGGACTCAAGGGGATGAAAATTGACCAAGTTATGATCATTTGAAGTTACTTATGTAAAATTGTGGATTCATCTGGATGACTTGTAATCTTTCTTCTTCACCAAGTTTCTTCCACATGAAAACTCCTTGGAACTTTTGATGTGATTTGTTGATAACCCATTAAAGAGAAGGATGTATTTGGAATCACTCAAAAATACCAAAAGGTGAGCAAGATATACTCCTTTGATGTTCAAAACCCTAGCTTCTAGATCAAGAGAATGCCTTGAGGAACTTTGGCAAGTTTGAACAAATTTCTCGTACCAATATTATTTCTTTGTGAATAGAAGTTATTGAGGATGATAATTAAGACTCATAGCCACCAAAACAACTTCCATATCTTGAATTTTGAGAGAAATATGCTCTTGTGACCAATGGGAACAAGGCCTTGTCCAAACACGACAACTTCTCCAATCAACCCCTTGTACTTTTGAGTCAAATCTAATAACCTTGAAACGTGATGAACCAAGGAAACATTTCCATGTCAATTCTTCCAAAACCAATCCAATGATGAGGTTTTAATTTCTTAAACTATATTTACTAGGGCATGGAAATAAACTCACGAACCCATGGGGTAGCTTGTTAAATCTCATTTCCTTCACCTACATGGATAACAAGCAACACAAACCAACATTGCATTTTATTAGTTAAATGAAGAAAAAAACAATATTCATGATCACAAAAGGAACATAAGTCAGGGTGCTTGGTAATCCCTCAAAAAGGCAAAATTAAATGTAGGGAGGGGAACCAAGAATCCTAGTGTGATCATGTTGTGAATAAATCAACATGGTATGATGAAGGGGTCTTAGGGGAAACAATTGGGGTACAACAGCTGCCCTTATTTAAGTTTCTTCTATCCGGAGATACAAAGGTTAAAAATCTTCGTGTCGACGCGATCGAAGATACTTAAATATAAAATAAATCCTATTTTTGGCCCTAAGATGCCACGCAAATGCTTATGCATATGAATGCATATGAACAGGACCAAAGAGATGCAAAGTATCACCGAGGATGCAACAATAATAAAGAAAAAAAGGAGCAACCCCACCAGTAAAATAAATCACTGGTAGACCAAAAGACTTGAATCAAAGAGGGTGGTAGAATGATCAAAGGATACACCAACTTCTACCGAAGGCGAAGCTACCAACGTTTACTGAAGGCAGAGAGAAAGATAACTAACATCGACGTTCACTGCCGATGGTCTACCAACTTTCACTGAAGGTAGAAAGAGAATATATCATAGCACCGCCGTTCAGTAACGATGAACTACCAATGTTCACTGCCGATGGCAAAAAGATAACAAACACCGATGTTCACTACCGATGTCCTACCAGCTTTCACTGAAGGTAAAAAGAGAATATATCATATCACCGCCGTTTACTGACGATGGTCTACCAACTTTCACTGAAGGTAGAAAGAGAATATATCATATTACCTCCGCTCACTGACGATGAACTATCAACATTCACTGAAGATAGAAAAAAGATAACAAACACCGACGTTCACTGCCGATGTCCTACCAACTTTCACTAAAGGTAGAAAGAGAATATCATATCACCGCTGTTTACTGACAATGGACTATCAACGTTCACTGAAGATAGCAAAAAGATAACAAACACCGACGTTCACTACCGATGTCCTACCAACTTTCACTGAAGGTAGAAATAAAATATATCATATCATCGTCGTTCACTGACGATGAACTATCAATGTTCACTGAAGATAGCAAAAGATAACAAGTTTCCACAAGATTCTGGTGTTTCACCTAGAACGGGTCTCAACTTCTTCTTTAACCAAGGCACTCCGCCTGGAAAGGATAATACATAAGTTGTCTCAAATAAAGAGATTTTCTATTTTTGGTCACGGAGGATTGTAAAAGGAAATGATTTTTTTGGGGCAAGAGGTATGATTTATGGGGAGATGCCATTATGTTCTTGCTAAGGGGATAAAGTCTTTTTGTGCAAAATAAATGCACCAACCAAAGCTTGGAGTTTTTCAGGATTTCAATGTAAATAATATTACTGGGGGACCACAGATCAAAACCAGAAATAAACTGGAATGAAACAGTCAACCAGAATACATCCTTTGATAAATAAACTCAAGAGGAAAAACAAGATTCGTCCAAATAAGGAACTGTACCGGAAGGCTAAGGCAGAAATCTTCTCTGAGGGATAACTTGTTGTACCCCAATTTTTGCCCCTAATATCCCTTCATCATACCATATTGTTTCAATCACCACAAAATGACATTAGGGCTTTTGGTTCTTCTCCTTATCTTTAGCCTTGCTCTTTGAGGAGTTACCAAGCACCTTGACTTGTTTTATTTGGTGATCATGGATATTTTGCTTTGATTTTCTCTCTAACTTAGAAAAATATAATATTGGTTTGTCTTACTTGTTAATAATGTAGGTAAAGGAAATTAGGTTTAGCAAGTTGCATCATGGGTTCATGAGTTCATTTCCATGCCCTAGTCAAAAGCTTGAGAGATTCAAACCTCACCATTGAAGTTGTTTTGAAGTTGGTATGGAAGTAGTTTTGGTGGCCATGAGTCCTCATTATCATCCTCAACAAATTATATTCACAAAGGAATAATATTGGCACAAAAAGTTTGTTCAAACTTGGCAAAGTCCCACCAAGCATTCTCTTGATCTAGAGGCTAGGGTTTTGGACTTCATAGGGGCATATCTTGCTCATCTTTTGGTATTTTTGAGTGATTCCAAAAACATTCTTCTCTTCAAAGAGTTACTAACAAATCACTTCAAAAGTTCCAAGGATTTTTCATGTGGAAGGAACTTGGTGAAGAAGAAAGATTAGAAGTCATCCAGATGAATCCCTCATTTTTCATATGTGACTTCAAATGGTCATAACTTGGTCAATTTTTATCTTCTTGAGCCCATTATTTTTTCATGATGACCCTAAGGATGTGTACTTCATGCCTTATTTTATGTGAAAAGTAAGAAAATGGATGGAAGTTGCCTTAAGAATGCAAGAGATTATAGGTCATTTCATGATTTTTAGCCAACTTCAACAAGTCATAACTTTCTCAATTTTTGGAGATTTTGAGTGGTTCAAATTGCAAAATGTCATTCAAGAGATCTACTTCATTCCAACTTTTTTGGTCAAGAGCAAATTCTAAGTGGAAGGCCATGTTTGTATGCAAGAGATTATAGGTCATTTTTAAAGAAGAATTTAAAATATTTCTAAGTATGGAAAGTCAACTCTTTTTCTTCAACTTTGACTCCATGTAGTTTTCAGCTCAAGCATCCATTTGATTACATTCTTTTTCCATTGCAAAGCTTGTTACCTCATCTTTCCAAAGCATCAAGAATTTTTCCCTAAGACCCCCTGAGGTGGAAATTCCATTGGATTTAACTTGGTAACTTGGAACTGAAGTTTCACCATAAGTCAGGATTTGAAATCCATGTTTTGGTCTTTAAACATCAAATTAGAACGCGTTTGTGATCTAAACATGTTTAAGCAAGTTATCAAAGTGGATTAAAGCCTTTAAACGCAAGGATTTGATGAGTTTTGATGCAAATCAGATCACACTTTGCTCGTGCATCAGGTTCACATGATTTCCCTCCTATTTGCATCATTCCACACGCTTGAACATTCCATTTAATTCCCTATAAATAGAGGGTCATCCCCCATTCAATTTCCCAAACTTAGATAGCCAGAATCACCTGTCAAACTTGCTTCACAACTCAGAATTTAGCTACTTCGAATCCTATTCTCAAGCCTTTTTCAATCCATTTTTTTCATCAATTCACCTTCCTTGATCTTCCCTGAAGCTAACCATATAATCACATTCAAGAATCGTGCCCTATATTGCTCCATAGAAGTCCAGTTTCAGAGCTCTGTAACTCAACTTCAATAGGTAGATTCCTTCATCAATTCTTCAAAACTTTGGTATCATTGTGTTGCTCTCATTGCCCTGGTTCTAGTCGCAACACTTACTTTTATCTGGAAGCACATTTTGACCATGAATTTTCAAATCCCTTTTCAAAACTTTCTTTCCAAATTGCTTGAGTTACAGTTTATATAAATTTAACGCGAGGGTGTGGTTATCTTCGTCTTGAAGAGACGAAGCAAATGGCATAGGTCTGAGCTTCTGATTTTACAGTTTGAGAGACCTGCAATTCGTGAAGCCTGGAGGTTGAAGATGACCAATGTGTCATCTTCTAACCAATGAAAGTGTGACATTTGTTATTTTCAAATTCTGATTTTATTAATGATTTTGTACGTTATTCATTAAAAACCATGATCTGCACAATGCGCCAGATCCTTTGGATTTGATTACTAACGCGTTTTTACTCTCATACAATGGTCCACATCTTTTTCTTTTATTTTATTTTTCTGATTTTTATATTTTAATTGTTTTAAATTTCAAAAAATCATAGAAAATTCATTTTTAGTCAAAAAAATCTAAAAACTTTATGAAAAATATTTTGGATTATTCTCTTTCTGATTTTTATTTTTTCACAATTAATTTTGTGTTTTGATATTTTTTATGAATTTTACACTTATTTGATTTGTTTAAAATGTTTAAAAACACTTGTACACATTTTTAAATTCTGAAAAAATTATGGAATGATCCAATGATATTGTGACAAATATTGGTGACCTTATTTTATTTTTGTTTCTGACTTTGCTATTTTTGTTTATTTTACCCATTTATTTTAATTTTTAAAAATATTTTCTGACTTTTAAAAATTCCCAAAATTTTTGTAAAATTACTTGACCTTTTTTCTGATTTTTCTATGGTCTTATTTTTTATTTCTTGATTAATTTGAATATAATTGGCATTTTCTTCATTATTTTCCATTTTATAAAAACATTTTTAAACCCTTTAATGAACATATTAATTATATTATTATTTTGTGAATATTTTATGGCTGTCTTGGGTTGATTTTTTTGGTCATGGCTTTATTAACATCATTGGATCCATGGTGTTGAGTTTAACTCCATAAAAAATGGATGGATGATTTTAATAATAGTTTGATTAAATATTAATTCAAATGTGGTTTTTTCTTTTTACCCTAATTCCTCTTCATCTCATCCCCTTCTTATTGCACTAAATATTGTTAGAGCATGATCTCTATATCATGTCTCAAAACAAATGGTGCATAGATTGTTATTGTCCGGCCTCAAAATAGGTGCAACTTCTATATAAGTCCACTTATGATTGCTTAACATAGCGCTAAATTTTGTCCCGATTCGAATAAATGATCATTCGTGGCCCAAACTTATGATTGCAAGCCCCAGTATGTTAATTTGATCTCTTTGATCCAATAACCTTGAGATTCATTGTGTGGAGGCTTTGGTTCTACCAATCCTCTAATGGATCTACAACACCTTTGGTCAATGCGGATCACTTAAACATCGTTGATCATTAAATGGTACTTGTGAGAATTCCAAATAGATGATATACCTGACAAAAAGCAAATGCAACTTGTTGTGTGGAGGATTTGGTTCTATCAATCCTCTAATGAGTTCCAAATGCAAGTTTCAAGATGGTCATCCAACTAACCACTAATTATTGACTTGTTTTATTTTATACTTTTATTCTTTTATGCTTCATGCATTATTTATTTTTTAGCATTTTACATTTCATGCCATTTTCATCTTTGCTCATTTGAGCATTTATTTTCTTGTCATTTTTACTTTGCTCACTTGAGCTTTTTCTTTTTCCTTTTCCTAAGATACTTAATAACAAACTTAAACCCTAAAAAAAACTCGCAATGGTACTTGGACTATTTGGTTACTATCCTTGGCATGATGGAGCAGTGGACTTTTTCTTGGACTTAGGATTAGAAACCTTGGCCTATCTTGGATACCTTGTGATCTTATATGATTATTTTGTCTGGAGCCCTTGAGGTTTACCTCAAGACATTGGGTTGCTTGTTTGTTTTTGTGTGTAGGTTTTTGTGATTACACTTTCTGTTTGTAATCTGGAATTCACCCGTATACAGCTGTTACTCTGCCCAATTTTTGTGAAGACTTAATACATTTGAAGAGGTATAGTATCTTTGCTTGCTTGGTTTCACTCCAAAGAATGGTAATTCTATCTTGGCTCATAATGTCAAGTTCTGGCTTCTTGTTGGTTAAATGGTCCTTATCCTTAGCTTTTACCTTATGCTTTAGGATATCCTCTTCTTCTCCTCCCATCTTTTTTAATTTCAAAAATCTTCTCCCTCCTTTTGAAAACCCTTCTTGTTTTGAAACATAAACCACTTTCATAATAAACTTGGACTTATGTCCATGCATTTTCAAAATCTTTTCATAAATAAACTCCAATCAATTTAATAATACCTTGACATTTTTTTGTGAAAAGACTAAAAGTCAATCAATCTCATTTCAAATCATTTTGCCACTTTGGCTTTTACCTTTAAACTTTTCTTAAAAGATTAGGCTCTTATCAATCCTTGTAGTGATGCAAACAACTATACTTCTACAATATGTAGAGAAGTGAGATATTTTCCACTTGGGTGTTGAGTGAGGCATTGTTGATTTTAAAATCCAAGCCATATCCTCCACTTTGAGATGATGTAAATTCTCCTCTCTCATGATTGTGGGTAGTAAGTATGTTTTCCACACAGACAATGACGATGATGTATTATCTCATAAAGTTAACCAACACACTTGTATTTAAAAATTTTAAAAGAGGAACTACGTGTACCCTGATCCCATATTGCACGAAAGATGGTAGTAGGCACTAAAGGTTTGCAACCGCGGCGGGTGCAAAAATAATAAAAAGTACTTCTTTTCTCACCTCCACTATCCATTTTATATACGACACATTTTTATAGCCAAATTATACAAATTTTATAAAGAGGTTCCTGCGGAGTACCGTAGATGTTTAGGGTGCTAATACCTTCCCTTTGCATAACCAACCCCCTTACCTTGAATCTTTCCCCCTCTTTTTGGGTTATTCGCTCTTTTGTCATTCCTTTGGAAACAATAAAGCGCGGTGACGATTTTTTATTTTGATTTGTATAAAGTCTAGTCAATCCAATGGCTTAGTCTTGAACATATCTACCTATACACAACTCAGTAGGGAATTTGAAAGAATGTACGTTTTCTGCTTAAGACCAACGCTATAATGAAAAGAGGGTAACTTATCTCTGCAAAAAAGGGTAATATGTCAACAAAAATATTAACAAATGTCAATGAATAATGATTTGTCAATTTTAGATACGCATGATGCATGTATGGATGCATGAGTGTTATCGTGTGCATGCTGACAAAACAGATACACAACATGGGGAACAACCTGGAAAAATTGCCTCGGGCACTAACAACACTCGGCTAAACTTCAACCAAGATGATCATTCCAAGAAAGGTAAAGGTCAGCTGCGGAAACCAAACCCACTGCCTGCTTTTAACTTCACTTAGGAGAAACATAATCCAGAGGTAGCCAAATCAAACAGATACCGGGGTAGAACATCCTTCTTCAGGCTTCATCCGGGAAAATAGTGTTTCTCAAAAGTAACATGCCTACAGGATATTGCAAGACCAGTCTCAAATAAAGCAGACTGACTATGAAACATCCAAACATTCACTGGAAAATTCAGACCCACTTCACTAGAGGAAATGCGGATTCACATCATGAAAACTCAGAAAAAGGAGAAATGAATCCAAACTTGACCGAGGATACCTGTGATCGGTGGATCTGGAACTGACTGTTTAACGCTGGTTCGCGAAATGTCGCGGAAGCAAGAGTCGCCACCGTCTTTTACTTTCTCCAAATGGAAAGGACAAAAGCACAGAAAAATTCCTTAAAGAGATTGCTCTCGGTTCGGGAGGTAGATTATAGAAAGGGAAGGTGTTAGCACCCTTTCTATCCATGGTTATCCATGGGCTCTTAGATACTTGCTCATTTGTGTTTTCAAAAATGGTTTGTTTGCTTTTCAACTATGGGTTTTAAAAAGTTTCTTTGAAAATTCCAGTTCGACTCTTGTATCAGTCCTCAAGAGTGTTTGAAAAATTGCTTTCGAAAGCTTTTTGAAAATGTGTTGGTGTGAAAAGTATTTTTTGATTTGTTTTGAAGTTTAGAGCAAGTATCTAGAGTCGTCTACCTACCCTAAGGAATTCGTCTGTGTAAATGTCCTTTAAAGTAGTGCCATCCCACCATTGAGAGGTAGGTAGCACCACCGTTGGAGGTGTTCGGGTCAATTCGAGGTTCGGGACATGGTGATCACCAGAGCAATGGGAAGACACCTTAGAAGCTACCCTCATGCCAGGTTCCCGGATCATGAGGACTTACTAAGACATCCTCTATTCGACGATCACCTTTCGAGGCAAGGCAACAGTGAGGCGTACCCTAGGGGTGGTGTGTGATTTGTGTGTCATATTCAGTTATTTTATCTTGTCATGGTATAGGTGATCTACGCGTTTGTTTTTATTTATCATTCATTCTTGCATGTCTTGATTAACAGTTAAAAATTGCGAGAAACGTAAAGTTCTAAACTATTACAAAAGGCGCGGGTCCACATCGCCAAAATTTCCAGAACCCGATTTGACAGAAAATAAAGAAAGTAATGAAAAGTAAAGTGCGAGAAATTAATTACACGGCTTTGGGAGAGATACATAAATATTAAAAGAAAAAAGAAATAAATACGCGCATTGAGATTTTAAATTGAAACGAGGGCGTTGGACCCTTTTTAATTAAATTAAATTAAACGATTATTAAATTAATAAAATTAAAATGAAAAGAAATTTGTTTTTGGTATTTTAAGATTTAAATGGGAAAAAGAATTAAATGCAATTAAACCTAATTCTACAATTTTTTATTTGTTAAGAAAGTATTAAACTTTAACCTAAAATTAAACCTAATTATTTTACATGCAATTTTAATTTATAAAAGTAAATAATATTAAATATTTAATTATTATGAAAGAAAAGAAAAAGGAATAAAAATTATTATAAACCCTAATTCTACCAATTTTAGGTTTTTATTATAAAAAATGTTAAGATTAAACCCTAAATTAAAACTAAGTGAATTAATGCAATTTATTTACAAAAATACTAAAATAAAAATATTTATTATTTTTTTTATCTTTTCTGATTTTTTGGTGTTTTTTTATATATTATGACAATATTAAATTAATTAAAAAAACAATAATTAAAAGAAAGTAAAAATAATGAAAAAGAAAGAATGTAAAAAAATTTGCAAACCTAGGGGGTCTGCCCCCAATTGTGAGGTGAAGCCCATCAATTTTGAGCCCAAATAAGTCTGGTCTGATTGACTTTCCAGGAAGTATGCACATGCGTTGACCAACATCCATCATGCTCTTCCAATTAGAACCCTATGATCCATCTCAATAGGCACGTGGACGGACTGATGTTGAGGATGTATGATACGTCTTCACACTGAAACTGCACACAAGCATTGGATGAAAAATAATATGAAAGGGGGTGGGACCTGGGGCTCGAACCCAGGTCCTGAACATTACCAATAGTAAGCCTTGCCACTGGAGCACTCAACACGTTCTGATTATAATATAACTAAGAAACAATATAAAATAAGCAAATGTTAGTGGGGCGCTTTTCGCGCGAAATTTGAATCAACCATTCACAGCCTGCCACCGAGTCATCTTCTTCATGGCTTTATTTTTTTTTCTGAAACAAAACACAATCAGCAACGGTTTGTTAAACGTTCCCATAGGCACCCTATTGAAAAATAGCGATTAGCCCCTGGGGCCTCATAAATTAGGCGCGAGGGTTGGGTCTAGATCGTCCAAGCATGCTTGATTCAATGGTCCAGGTTTTGAGTGCCAATTTTTCCTTAAATGAAAAACCCCAATTCACAGTTCTGCAAACCCTAAGATACGACAATGGTAGATTCTCCAATAATGCACAAAAACACAATTAAACTATTTGATTAGCTTCAGAATCAGTTAACTAATAAGAATTCATGAATAAAATGCAATGAATGTGCTTAAATTGTAAAATACGATTATGAGAAAAAAGTGAAAAAGTTTGACTTCTGTACAATGATTCACAGGGTTAAGGACAGTGTTCTTGATCCAGGTACGTTGCTTGATGTCCCAGGGATGCAATGGAATGAATTTCTTGGCTTCAATCGACCTGCAAATGTGTTTTCAGATTTGGAATTTTTAAGCAAAAATTCAAGTTTTGTTCTTGAAGTTCTTGCGCAGCTTTTTTTGGTTCTGAGGCATTAGGTCTTGATCAAGCTTATGTATGGAACCAATTAGGTCAAAAATCTGATCAAAAGAATCAAGGAATTGATTATGCAATATTTGATTTTCAAGCCATGATTTTCAAATCTTTTTTCATGCAAACTTCTACCAAATCATGACCAATTCAATTGATTCTTTCTATATTTGGTTAGGCACGAAATCTTGAGTATATATTATGCATAAAAAGATTTAAAACCTAGGTTTAGTATTTTTCATGTATTTATTTTAATTTAAATGAATTATTAATAATAAAAATCCAACTAAATAAATAAAAATGAAGAAAAACTTCCCTTTGGGCCAAGTGGTCGTGCACATGCCTTGGATAATGAATTGTGGAAGAAAAAGAGGCCCATTAGCAATTTTTAGGTCATTTGAATCAATGTTGACTTTTCAAAATATCCAAATATTTCCCAACTTCCACAAGGCATAACTTGCTCATTTTTTAAGCTTTGCTTATGTTCTTGGACATTTTGGAAAGGTCTTTGAGTCCTCTAACCAATATCTTTGGTCCCATGTCATTTTGATTTACCAATCTCAAGTTATGGCCCTTGACTTAAAGTCCCTTTTTGTTGACTTTTGAAAATGACCTATAATGTTGAAATTGATAACTTTTGTGAGAGCATTTCTTGGACTTGAAGTGTGAAGAGGAGTTGTAGGAAATTTCTTTCTCTTCAAAATGAGCTTTGGATGGAATTTTTCTGATAATCCATGTGAAAGTTATGCCCTAGTCAATTTACAGTTGACTTTTTCAGCTGTCCAAATAAGGAAACTTTTGCATCTTGATGATTTTTGAGCCAAGCTTTGAGAATCATGATCAAGCATTGATCAAATTATGTTTGTGGCTTCAAAATGAGATGTTGACCAAAAATTTGAACTTTTGACTGCCAAATGACCATTTTGCCCCTACAGTTGACTGTAGTGCAATTAGGGTTTTGACTGTGCAATTTTGTGCTGAAAGTCTTGAAACTTTGTATGAGGATGCTTGACCCTTTTTATAGGCATGTGGGACTTGATTGGACCCTTGGAAACTTCATTTTCTTGATCAGAACCAAAACCCTAATTTTGACTGTTAGGAGGCCCTTGAACTGTGCAACCCTTGGGGAATTTTGAAGCATGACTTGGCAAATCTTTGAAGAATATGGGAGGGCAAATTTTGGGGTACAACAGTTGCCCCTGTTCAATCTTCTTAGACCTGAGGATGCAGATTGGCTGACGTGCCTTTCGTGATCCGAAGGTGGAAGATGATTGAACACTAGAGTGCCCAGAAATTTGCACTCACATAGTAGCAGTGTGATGATGGAATGGGCTTATAGATGCCATTTAGAGATTGATGAATAGGATGATGGGCTTATAGATGCCATCTGGATGTTGATCGCGTAAGAGCTTCCTTAGCGAGAACTTGCGTACCTGCAAAAGAAAAATGAGTACCTGACATGTTGCAGGAGCTGGTCTTCAGATGCTTTGTGTAGATATGTCCTGACTGGTTACAGGAATCGGATCTTCGAATTCTTCAGACGTGCCCTGGCGAGATACAGGAATCGAGTCTGGTAATGTTAGTCTTCAACGGATACACCCTGGCAAGATTCAGGCATCGGATCCTCGAACTCTTCAGACACACCCTGGCAAGATACAGGAATCGGATCTGGTAATGCTAGTCTTCAATGGATACACCCTGGCAAGATTCAGGTATCGGATCCTCGAACTCTTCAGACACACCCTGGCAAGATACAGGAATCGGTCTGGTAATGTTAGTCTTCAACGGATACACCCTGGCAAGATTCAGGTATCGGATCCTCGAACTCTTCAGACACACCCTGGCAAGATACAGGAATCGGATCTGGTAATGTTAGTCTTCAACGGATACACCCTGGCAAGATTCAGGCATCGGATCCTTGAACTCTTCAGACACACCCTGGCAAGATACAGGAATCGGATCTGGTATTGTTAGTCTTCAACGGATACACCCTGGCAAGATTCAGGTATCGGACCCTGGAACTCTTCAGACACACCCTGGCAAGATACAGGAATCGGATCTGGTAATGTTAGTCTTCAACGGATACACCCTGGCAAGATTCAGGTATCGGATCCTCGAACTCATCAGACACACCCTGGCAAGATACAGGAATCAGATCTGGTATTGTTAGTCTTCAACGGATACACCCTGGCAAGATTCAGGCATCAGACCCTCGAACTCTTCAGACACACCCTAGCAAGATACAGGAATCGGATCTGGTAATGTTAGTCTTCAACGGATACACCCTGGCAAGATTCAGGTATCGGATCCTCGAACTCTTCAGACACACCCTGGCAAGATACAGGAATCGGATCTGGTATTGTTAGTCTTCAACGGATACACCCTGGCAAGATTCAGGCATCGGATCCTTGAACTCTTCAGACACACCCTGGCAAGATACAGGAATCAGATCTGGTATTGTTAGTCTACAACGGATACACCCTGGCAAGATTCAGGTATCGGATCCTCGAACTCTTCAGACACACCCTGGCAAGATACAGGAATCGGATCTGGTAATGTTAGTCTTCAACGGATACACCCTGGTAAGATTCAGGTATCGGATCCTCGAACTCTTCAGACACACCCTGGCAAGATACAGGAATCGGATCTGGTAATGTTAGTCTTCAACGGATACACCCTGGCAAGATTCAGGTATCGGATCCTCGAACTCTTCAGACACACCCTGGCAAGATACAGGAATCGGATCTGGTAATGCTAGTCTTCAACGGATACACCCTGGCAAGATTCAGGTATCGGATCCTAGAACTCTTCAGACACACCCTGGCAAGATACAGGAATCAGATCTGGTAATGCTAGTCTTCAACGGATACACCCTGGCAAGATTCAGGTATCGGATCCTCGAACTCTTCAGACACACCCTGGCAAGATACAGGAATCGGATCTGGTAATGCTAGTCTTCAACGGATACACCCCGGCAAGATTCAGGTATCGGATCCTCGAACTCTTCAGACACACCCTGGCAAGATACAGGAATCGGATCTGGTAATGTTAGTCTTCAACGGATACACCCTGGCAAGATTCAGGCATCGGATCCTTGAACTCTTCAGACACACCCTGGCAAGATACAGGAATCGGATCTGGTATTGTTAGTCTTCAACGGATACACCCTGGCAAGATTCAGGTATCAGATCCTCGAACTCTTCAGACACACCCTGGCAAGATACAGGAATCGGATCTGGTAATGTTAGTCTTCAACGGATACACCCTGGCAAGATTCAGGTATCGGATCCTCGAACTCTTCAGACACACCCTGGCAAGATACAGGAATCGGATCTGGTAATGTTAGTCTTCAACAGATACACCCTGGCAAGATTCAGGTATCGGATCCTCGAACTCTTCAGACACACCCTGGCAAGATACAGGAATCGGATCTGGTAATTGGTCATCAACAGATACACCCTGGCAAGATTCAGGAATCGAATCTTTAGTTGCGACCATTGATGGTAATCAATTTTGTACTTTTGTCCTGAAAAGACAAGCGTTAGTTGTATGCGATGTCATGTGGTATGACATGCGAGATGTTCTCTGAATACGTGAGATTGTATGTTCATGATGCGTATATGCATGCTATAATGTATGAAGATGTTTATGAATGTATTTTTTCGTCGAGGAAAGTAAATCCTTGACGGGTGCCGGGAAGTCACTCCTGGGCTGATGTTGAAGAATGGATTTTGCTTCCGCTGGGGATGATAATTGCAAGGATACCGGTTGGGAGAAGATAACTCCATTGGGGAATAAACTTGGCGAATGGAATAACTCTGCGGGGAGGAAAGTACTCTAGCAATCTTGCTGAGAAGCAATACTCTGGGGAGAGAGATACTTTGCTGAGTTGTTGATAATAACTTGCTGGGGATATCTTTGCTGTGTTGGAAGTGTTAATAGACTTCGCTGGGGATAAGAAAGAACTGTGTTGACGACGACCTTTCCGTGGCTTTTGGCTGAGGATAACCCAGTTATATCCTGGTAAGGAAATAACTCTTTGAATAAAGCCGGACGACGCGTTCGTGCTCTGCGAGGGATAAGCTTCCAGAATCTACTGGGGATAAGCTTATTGCTTGGGGAGATGGATTCCAACTTTCCTGGGGAACTAGATTGGACTCTCCTGGGGAAGTTTTGAACTGCGGGGGAAGTGATTCCTTTGAAAGTCGGATATACCTCCGTGGAACAATCTTTAGACCAAGATTGTCGGGGATGCTTGTTAAGAATATGTATATTGCTGCTGGGGAATGTTGAGATCTGCTGGAGGATACTCAACTTTCTTAAGGTTTGATAATATAGCTTGGAGAGAGTGTACTGACTTGCTGGCTCACTCTCTGGGGAATTAAGACGTACTGGTTATGTTTTTTAGCTGAACCTACCTTGGTACCTTGGAGGACAGAACGATTAGATTGCTCAGACAACTCTTTATTGCCCCTGTTTCTAATGGTACCTGTAATTAATCCTTTGTTTCGTACGCAAATATTCATGAGTTAGCAAATTATTGTCAATGCATATATCACAAATTGAACCTTGGACGTTCTTCGCAAAACAAACAGAAAAAGAAAAACAATTGGCACTTTTAACTGAAAAGTATATTTGTATTGATTTTTGAATGGCCTAAAAATAGGCGTTTTGTGTACAAGAGGCTGACGTCCTAGTAAGAGAACGCCGCCGAACAAAAGAGTTTATACAAATTTTGTACAAAAGAAAATAAAACAGCTGTGTGAAATGAATGATCCCACTGGGTTTCAACTCTGCTATTGTCTTTATAACTCTGAGCGTCTCATCACTTGATGACCTTGGTTGAAGGTGAAGCTAACTGATCGATGCCGTCTGAACTTGATATAGATACCGGATTCTGGATGCGAAGTGATCCAATGAGACATAGTATTACGCTTTTATCCCTAACTTTTGCCTGGACCGCCCTTTCGGGTTTTCAGTCCACCGGGATACCCATTTTTTCCCAAGCCGCCTTTTCAGGTTTTCGACTTGCCGGGTGTACATATTTTTTTCATTTCATCCCTTCATTTTGCCCGAACCCTTTTGGTTCGACGGGAATCCCTAATTTTTGCCTAGGCATGTCAGCCTAGCGGGTCTTTTTTTTCATGCGTAGTATCTTTTTACTATGTCTGCATTGGCGGGGTGAGGAAGGTCGTCACCATCCATATTGGTTAGAATCATGGCTCCTCCTGAGAACACATGTTTAACCACAAATGGCCCTTCGTATGTAGGGGTCCATTTGCCCCTAGGATCACTCTGAGGAAGGATGATTCGTTTGATTACCAGATCCCCAACTTGATATTCCTGTGGTCTGACCTTTTTGTTAAATGCCCTGATCATCCGTTTCTGATACGTCTGACCGTGGCAGATAGCAGTAAGTCTCTTCTCATCAATAAGGTTTAGCTGATCAAGTCGTGTCTGGATCCAATCATCTTCATTCAGATTTGCATCCTTCATTATCCGGAGAGAAGGTATTTGCACTTCGATCGGTAAGACTGCCTCCATACCATAAACCAAGGAGAAAGGAGTTGCCCTGGTTGACGTCCTAGTTGAGGTACGGTACCCATGTAGAGCGAACGGTAACATCTCGTGCCAATCCTTATAAGTCACTGTCATCTTCTGCACGATTTTCTTGATATTTTTATTTGCTGCTTCGACAGCCCCATTCATCTTCGGTCTATAAGGAGAAGAATTGTGGTGCTGTATTTTGAACTGCTCGCAGAGCTCAGTGATCATCTTGTTATTCAGATTGGTACCGTTATCTGTAATAATTCTTTCAGGGACGCCGTACCGACAGATCAGGTTATGTCGAATAAACTGTGCCACAACAGTCTTGGTTACCGTAGCGTAGGAAGCTGCCTCAACCCACTTTGTAAAATAATCAATCGCTACCAGGATGAAGCGATGCCCGTTAGATGCCGTAGGTTTAATCTCACCGATCATATCTATGCCCCACATTGAGAACGGCCAAGGCGCAGTCAGAACATTCAGGGGGACTGGAGGAACATGCACCTTGTCTGCATAAATCTGGCACTTATGGCATGTCCTAGAATGTTGGTAGCAGTCAGCTTCCATTGTGGACCAGTAATACCCTGCCCGAAGGATCTTCTTTGCCATTGTATGTCCACTGGAATGTGTACCAAAGGTCCCTTCATGTAGCTCTTCCATGATCCTTTCTGCTTCAGTCTTATCCACACAACGCAGTAAGGTTGAATCATGGTTTCGCTTGTACAAGATGTCGTTGCTAAGGAAGAACTTTGCTGCGAACCTTCTCAGGAACTTCTTATCATTGATAGAGGCACCTTCAGGGTATTCCTGAGTTTCCAAATATCTCTTCACCTCATGGTACCAAGGCTTCTCAGTTACCAATTCAGTCTCGAGATCGCAACAGTATGCCGGCTCGTCCAGTTTCCAGATGATGATTCGGGGAGCCTCATTATCCCATTTGACCTTGAACATAGAAGACATTGTAGCTAACGCGTCCGCCAACTGATTCTCTTCTCTCGGGAAGTGTTCAAAGGTTATCTCTGTGAAGTGGGGGATCAAGGTCAACACACATTCTCTGTAAGGGATAAGATTCGGATGTTTCGTATCCCACTCTCCTTTGATCTGATTGATCACGAGAGCGGAATCTCCGAAGACACTCAGAAACTTAATCCTTAGGTCGATCGCATCTTGAAGACCCATGATGCACGCCTCATACTCCGCCATGTTGTTGGTACAGTTGAAACATAGCCGGGCAGTGAGTGGAGTATGAGTGCCTCGCGGTGATATGATTACAGCGCCGATACCATTTCCCAAAGTGTTGGAGGCTCCGTCAAAGTGCATAGACCATCGGGATCCTTCCTCAGGTCTTTCATCCGGTCCAGGTACCTCACAATCAGTTACTATCATGATGCTTTCATCCGGAAACTCGAAGTTCATTGACTGATAGTCATCTACGGCCTGATGTGCCAAGTGGTCTGCCAATACACTTCCCTTGATGGCTTTCTGGGTCGTATACTGAATGTCGTATTCCGTCAAGATCATTTGCCATCTTGCTATTCTCCCAGACAGAGCAGGCTTTTCGAATATGTACTTTATAGGATCCATCTTTGAGATCAACAAGGTAGTGTGAGTCAGCATATACTGTCTCAGCCGGCGAGCAGCCCATACCAAAGCGCAGCAAGTTTTCTCAAGCAGTGAGTATCGGGTCTCACAGTCGGTAAACTTTTTGCTAAGGTAATAAATGGCATGCTCTTTTCGGCCAGACTCGTCATGCTGCCCCAGCACACACCCCATTGAGTTGTCAAGTACTGTCAGGTATAGTATCAGAGGTCTCCCTTCAACCGGTGGCATAAGGATGGGTGGTTCTAGGAGATACTCTTTGATTCTGTCAAAAGCAGCCTGACATTCATCATTCCAACGTACTACCTGATCTTTCTTCAGCAGCTTGAAGATTGGTTCACAAGTAGCAGTTAGGTGTGAGATGAACCGAGCAATGTAATTCAGGCGTCCTAAAAAGCCTCTGACCTTTTTCTCTGTCCTAGGAACTGGCATCTCTTGAATAGCTTTGACCTTAGCAGGGTCCACTTGAATACCTTTATCACTTACAACGAAGCCTAGCAACTTTCCAGACCTTACTCCGAAGGTGCACTTGTTTGGGTTCAACCTCAGCTTGTATAGTTTCAACCGGTCAAACAACTTCTGCAGATGATCTAGGTGCTCTTCCTCAGTCTAGGACCTTGCGATCATGTCGTCAACATACACTTCTATCTCATGATGGATCATGGCATGAAATAGAGCAACCATGGCGCGTTGGTAGGTTGCCCCAGCGTTCTTCAACCCGAATGGCATGACCTTGTAGCAGAAGGTGCCCCACTGAGTAACAAAGGTAGTCTTCTCCATGTCTTCAGGTGCCATCTTGATCTGATTATATCCTGAAAATCCATCCATGAAAGAGAACACCTTGTGCTGAGCTGTATTGTCAACAAGGACGTCAATGTAAGGTAGAGGGAAGTCATCCTTGGGGCTGGCCCTGTTCAGATCCCTGTAATCGACACACATTCTGACCTTTCCATCCTTCTTTGGTACCGGAACCACATTAGCAACCCACTGAGGGTAAGACGTCACTGCAAGAAACCCGGCATCAAACTGCTTCATAACCTCGGCTTTGATCTTCTCAGACATCTCTGGACGCATACGGCGGACCTTTTGCTTAACCGGAGGGCAGTCTTCCTTAGTTGGTAAGTGATGGACCACAATATCGGTATCCAACCCGGGCATGTCTTCGTAGGACCAGGCAAAGATCTCCATATAATCATGTAGCATCTGAGTCAACCGTTGCTTCACGCTGAGCTCTAGGTTGGCACCAATCTTTACCTCTTTCCTGTCTTCTTTGGTACCCAGGTTTATTATTTCCACTGGCTCTTCGTGTGGTTGAATTACCCTCTCTTCCTGGAGTAACAGTCTTGCAAGCTCGCCAGGCACTTCGCAATCATCTTCACCTTCGTCTTCGGCTAAGTTGATCGGATTTTCGAAGTCATAACTGGCAGTAGCAGGGTCGTTACCAGTGAGATCCAGGGTGGATTGAAACTTGTATGAGTGAGTGTGTGTGTAAATACAGCTGTTTCGAAATATGTATAAAGGAAGAAAAGACAGAAAAGGAGCATAAGATTTGAAATGCGAGAAAACGTCCAAGATTTTCATTTATGATATATGAAATGACAATTTATATGCCCTCACAAATGAAACCACGGTGCCTCGGGTAAGACACCGGGCCATAGAGTTCAATTTATTGTTTATTACAAATACCAAAACATAAGAATTCATTACTTAGTAACAAGAGAAACAGGTAGATTGTCCTTTGCACTCCAATTGTTAGGTCCACTGTCGGTTGCCGGGTAAATCCAGCTATCAAACTCAGCTTCATCCACTTCATCCTCGTCCCCGATAGCATTCACTCCATGAGCAGGCAGGGGAGCTGTCACTACATTAGGCTTCTCAGATGCCGCAAACTGTACCTCCTTGGCGTCAATAAGGTCTTGCAGCTTGTTCCTTAATGCCCAACAGTCATCAGTGGAATGCCCCGGGCTATCAGAATGGTAAGCACAGCGAGAATTTGGGTTGTACTTAGGAGATGTAGTATTTGCAAACTTCGGAGCCTCTCTGACGGTTACTAAGTTGGTTGAGAGCAACTGTGGTAAGATCTGCGACAAGGTCATACTCAAACGGGTGAATTCCCTTCTGGGTCTCTCAGCCCTTGGTTGGTTAGCTTGCCGAGGAGCGGCTGCAGGCTTCGCAATCACCAATGCGTTGACAGATTGGCGGCGCTCTGGTTTGTCTTGCCTTCTAGGCCCATACACCACACTGGCCTCTTTTTTGAAGGGTTTCTTCTCTGAACCTGTAGATGCACCCTTTGGAATCTTACCAGACTTCAACCCAGCCTCAATTCTCTCTCCAGTCAGGATCAGATCAGTGAACCCTGCAGACGAATTCCCGATAAGATGGTTGAAAAATGGCCCAGATAGGGTCCCCAAGAACATGTCTACCAGCTCCCGATCAGTCAACGGAGGCTGCACCCTGCCAGCCAGATCCCTCCACTTCTGAGCGTACTCTTTAAAACCTTCACTTGAACCTAACGACATACCCTGGAGTTGGGTACGTGTAGGGGCAAGGTCGGCATTATATTGATACTGCTTGTAGAAAGCAGTAGCCAACTCCTCCCAGTTACGAACCTTGGTCCCATCAAGCTGATAGAACCATTCGAGATGAGTCCCTGAAAGACTCTCCTGGAAGAAGTGGATCCACAAATTCTTATCCGCTGAGTACGGTTGAATCTTCCGAACATAAGACCTGAGATGTAGCTTGGGAAAAGACGCCCCGTCGTACTTAGTGAAAGATGGTGCTTTGAATTTCCGAGGAATAATCACACCAGTAGACAAACCCAAATCTATGAAATCCAGCCCAGGTACCTGTTGTATCTCCATAGCATTCAACCTATCCTCCAGTTTCTTGTATCTGTCTTCTGCAGGAGGGTACTGCTCTTCATCAAAATCAGTCTCGTTGTCGGAGACTACCGGACTAGGACCTTTTTCTGCTTGAGGAGTACTCTTGCCAATGGAAGAACCAGCCTCTTCATTTTGCAGAGTATTGCCAAACCTTCGGCCCGTGTTGAACAGAACAGTTCTTCTCTTCTTCTTCTTTTCCTTCTTCAGGAGCAGAGCCTTCAGCTCTTCTTGGCCCTGAGCCAAACCCATGATTAATTCCTGAAATTGCGCATTCTGCGCCTGAAGAGCCTTGATGGACATCTCAGTTGATGATGAGTCAGGATTCATGATGCTGAAATAAACAGCGAAGAACTGTAAGCAACCTGAAAAGAGGAAAACCTGCTATGCACATGATGAATGATATGTGTTTATGCAATGCATTCAAGGGTTCGAAAGTTCAAATTTGTTGTAGACAAAAAGGAACACACGTTATCATTAAGGAAATAATTGTTCAGTACATCAAAGCCTCATGGGCGAAATAATACAAAAACAAATCAATCCCAAAATATACTACGCATCCTCTTTGGAGCTATGTAAGTGTTGAGATTCCTCTCCTCATGCAACAAGCGGGTGAGCTCCAAGACCTTCTTTTCACTAGCATGTAGACTGGTCTCAAGAGAATTCCGTTCTTCCTTAAGCTGGATCCAGCTCTTCTGCATCTCTTCCCAGGATGTGGGCATATCAGGGTGCTGAATAGTGTAGGACACTTCTCCTTCCAAGACTGGCTCTTTGATCACAGGGAGCATATGGGGATAAGGCATCACTAACTTCTGGGAGCGGGCTCGTACCCACTTGAGATAAGGTTCCAACGGGATGGAGTTCCTGTGCCCCAGTGTCTTACTGTCTATCCTACTTGGCATCCTCCAGGCTCTGATAAATCTCTGGCGAAGTCCTTGAGTATCGTTGTCGAAGTCAAAAACTATGTCAGGAATTAACATGTCATGAGGACCATCCTTCCGAGCATAACCAAACTGTCTCCAAGCCAGGCATGGGTTGTAAGTAATACCTCCTCTAATTCCAAGTAAAGGAACATTAGGGTACTCTCCGCAACGATCAATGATAGTGACATCCTCTCTGGACCTAGGGCACCAATGTATATCTGCATGTGTGAGAGTCATCAACCGTTGTGACCATCTCAAACCCCGCTCATTCTTCAAAACTGATTGTGGAAGGTGCGAAATAAACCACCTTCCCAGGAGAGGAGTGCAACACATAAGGACACCTCTTTTTCTCATGGTTCGAGTGTAACATGAGTGAAGGATGTCCCCCAGCAACGTAGGTATAGGATTCCTGGACATGAAGATCTGGACAGCACTGATATCTATAAGCTGATCTGGGTTAGGGAACAACACCAAACCATAGACAAGGAGGGCCACAACTTCTTCAAAAGCTTGTAAGTCAAGGGAGTTCCAACATTCATGGGCCTTTTCAAACAGAAACCTGGCTAAGAACCCTTTGATACCACTTCTAACTTCCCAATATCCCTTGAGGTCAGATGACTGCAGGTGCAAGGCTTTAGCAATCTCTTCAAGCTTGGGTTCCTTTTCCGTACCGTTGTAGGGTAGTTGATCAAGGATAGGGATCTTCAGGAGCCGGGAGAACTCCTCCAATGTAGGTACCAGCTGATAATCCAAGAAGGTGAAACAGTGATGCAGAGGGTCAAAGAATTGGAACATGACCTTTATCATATCTTCCTCAATGTTGGTATTGACCAAGCTAATGAGACTTCCATGTCTTTCACTGAATGATGAGTTCTCGGGAATCCTGGATATAAGCTCCTTAAGCTGAGGAGGGATCCTTACAAGATTGATTTGAATTGTCTTTCTACGAACAATTTCCATGTCCTACAAAACAAGAACAAAGATGAAAATTCGAACCCCTGAAATGGTTAGTCAATGCATATGATGCTGGATGATGTCATGATCCTATGATTAAACACACCACAGATATTTACAAAGACAAACATGTAAGGCACACAAGGCACACAAGACAAGCCCTTAGGGTTTAAGGCCAGCATGGGGTCTGGGCATTACCCTCTTGAAGTTGGTGGGCTCAACCTGTCCTATCAGAAGTAACCGGGTTCTAAGGGTCCAAATATCACGGGATTGCTTTCATTGTTCATCGTTTCGATTTAGCCACTGAACCGGAGACCGAAATATTCCAGGAAAGCAACCCTCAATTGAGTGTAGTATCGAGTATCAACCAACCTCGGACTGCACCAAAGTCAGTTATCTCACTACCCTAAAGAGCCCAAGATAGTTCAATTAAGGTTCCTAAGGTCTGTTGATGCTTCACGACACCACGCAGAGGCCCCGTACTCTCCTTGACTGAACTCAAGGGTTACCGGTACACACCAAAGTGCCACATCAACGTAGCAGACTGTTTCAACCATGTCGGTATACCTCGCACAGTTCCCTCACAGCCTTGTTGCTACTTTCTAAGAAGGTATCCCCAGATCCGGGTTAGGATCTATAGAACTCCCGAGACAGTCCCACAATTTAAAGCACACAAGGAAAGCAATTGAAAACACAGTTATGAACTAACCCTAAGGTACACCTCACTTTATAAAGGATCCCCAACAGAGTCGCCAGTTCTGTGATCGGTGGATCTGGAACTGACTGTTTAACGCTGGTTTGCGAAATGTCGCGGAAGCAAGAGTCGCCACCGTCTTTTATTTTCTCCAAATGGAAAGGACAAAAGCACAGAAAAATTCCTTAAAGAGATTGCTCTCGGTTCGGGAGGTAGATTATAGAAAGGGAAGGTGTTAGCACCCTTTCTATCCATGGTTATCCATGGGCTCTTAGATACTTGCTCATTTGTGTTTTCAAAAATGGTTTGTTTGCTTTTCAACTGTGGGTTTTAAAAAGTTTCTTTGAAAATTCCAGTTCGACTCTTGTATCAGTCCTCAAGAGTGTTTGAAAAATTGCTTTCGAAAGCTTTTTGAAAATGTGTTGGTGTGAAAAGTATTTTTTGATTTGTTTTGAAGTTTAGAGCAAGTATCTAGAGTCGTCTACCTACCCTAAGGAATTCGTCTGTGTAAATGTCCTTTAAAGTAGTGCCATCCCACCATTGAGAGGTAGGTAGCACCACCGTTGGAGGTGTTCGGGTCAATTAGAGGTTCGGGACATGGTGATCACCAGAGCAATGGGAAGACACCTTAGAAGCTACCCTCATGCCAGGTTCCCGGATCATGAGGACTTACTAAGACATCCTCTTTTCGACGATCACCTTTCGAGGCAAGGCAACAGTGAGGCGTACCCTAGGGGTGGTGTGTGATTTGTGTGTCATATTCAGTTATTTTATCTTGTCATGGTATAGGTGATCTACGCGTTTGTTTTTATTTATCATTCATTCTTGCATGTCTTGATTAACAGTTAAAAATTGCGAGAAACGTAAAGTTCTAAACTATTACAAAAGGCGCGGGTCCACATCGCCAAAATTTCCAGAACCCGATTTGACAGAAAATAAAGAAAGTAATGAAAAGTAAAGTGCGAGAAATTAATTACACGGCTTTGGGAGAGATACATAAATATTAAAAGAAAAAAGAAATAAATACGCGCATTGAGATTTTAAATTGAAACGAGGGCGTTGGACCCTTTTTAATTAAATTAAATTAAACGATTATTAAATTAATAAAATTAAAATGAAAAGAAATTTGTTTTTGGTATTTTAAGATTTAAATGGGAAAAAGAATTAAATGCAATTAAACCTAATTCTACAATTTTTTATTTGTTAAGAAAGTATTAAACTTTAACCTAAAATTAAACCTAATTATTTTACATGCAATTTTAATTTATAAAAGTAAATAATATTAAATATTTAATTATTATGAAAGAAAAGAAAAAGGAATAAAAATTATTATAAACCCTAATTCTACCAATTTTAGGTTTTTATTAAAAAAATGTTAAGATTAAACCCTAAATTAAAACTAAGTGAATTAATGCAATTTATTTACAAAAATACTAAAATAAAAATATTTATTGTTTTTTTATCTTTTCTGATTTTTTGGTGTTTTTTTATATATTATGACAATATTAAATTAATTAAAAAAACAATAATTAAAAGAAAGTAAAAATAATGAAAAAGAAAGAATGTAAAAAAGTTTGCAAACCTAGGGGGGTCTGCCCCCAATTGTGAGGTGAAGCCCATCAATTTTGAGCCCAAATAAGTCTGGTCTGATTGACTTTCCAGGAAGTATGCACATGCGTTGACCAAAATCCATCATGCTCTTCCAATTAGAACCCTATGATCCATCTCAATAGGCACGTGGACGGACTGATGTTGAGGATGTATGATGCGTCTTCACACTGAAACTGCACACAAGCATTGGATGAAAAATAATATGAAAGGGGGTGGGACCTGGGGCTCGAACTCAAGTCCTGAACATTACCAAAAGTAAGCCTTGCCACTAGAGCACTCAACACGTTCTGATTATAATATAACTAAGAAACAATATAAAATAAGCAAATGTTAGTGGGGCGCTTTTCGCGCGAAATTTGAATCAACCATTCACAGCGTGCCACCGAGTCATCTTCTTCATGGCTTTATTTTTTTTCTGAAACAAAACACAATCAACAACGGTTTGTTAAACGTTCCCATAGGCACCCTATTGAAAAATAGCGATTAGCCCCTGGGGCCTCATAAATTAGGCGCGAGGGTTGGGTCTAGATCGTCCAAGCATGCTTGATTCAATGGTCCAGGTTTTGAGTGCCAATTTTTCCTTAAATGAAAAACCCCAATTCACAGTTCTGCAAACCCTAAGATACGACAATGGTAGATTCTCCAATAATGCGCAAAAACACAATTAAACTATTTGATTAGCTTCATAATCAGTTAACTAATAAGAATTCATGAATAAAATGCAATGAATGTGCTTAAATTGTAAAATACGATTATGAGAAAAAAGTGAAAAAGTTCGACTTCTGTACAATGATTCACAGGGTTAAGGACAGTGTTCTTGATCCAGGTACGTTGCTTGATGTCCCAGGGATGTAATGGAATGAATTTCTTGGCTTCAATCGACCTGCAAATGTGTTTTCAGATTTGGAATTTTTAAGCAAAAATTCAAGTTTTGTTCTTGAAGTTCTTGTGCAGCTTTTTTTGGTTCTGAGGCATTAGGTCTTGATCAAGCTTATGTATGGAACCAATTAGGTCAAAAATCTGATCAAAAGAATCAAGGAATTGATTATGCAATATTTGATTTTCAAGCCATGATTTTCAAATCTTTTTTCATGCAAACTTCTACCAAATCATGACCAATTCAATTGATTCTTTCTATATTTGGTTAGGCACGAAATCTTGAGTATATATTATGCATAAAAAGATTTAAAACCTAGGTTTAGTATTTTTCATGTATTTATTTTAATTTAAATGAATTATTAATAATAAAAATCCAACTAAATAAATAAAAATGAAGAAAAACTTCCCTTTGGGCCAAGTGGTCGTGCACATGCCTTGGATAATGAATTGTGGAAGAAAAAGAGGCCCATTAGCAATTTTTAGGTCATTTGAATCAATGTTGACTTTTCAAAATATCCAAAAATTTCCCAACGTCCACAAGGCATAACTTGCTCAATTTTTAAGCTTTGCTTATGTTCTTGGACATTTTGGAAAGGTCTTTGAGTCCTCTAACCAATAACTTTGGTCCCATGTCATTTTGATTTACCAATCTCAAGTTATGGCCCTTGACTTAAAGTCCCTTTTTGTTGACTTTTGAAAATGACCTATAATGTTGAAATTGATAACTTTTTGTGAGAGCATTTCTGGGACTTGAAGTGTGAAGAGGAGTTGTAGGAAATGTCTTTCTCTTCAAAATGATCTTTGGATGGAATTTTTCTGATAATCCATGTGAAAGTTATGCCCTGGTCAATTTACAGTTGACTTTTTCAACTATCCAAATAAGGAAACTTTTGCATCTTGATGATTTTTGAGCCAAGCTTTGAAAATCATGATCAAGCATTGATCAAATGATGTTTGTGGCTTCAAAATGAGATGTTGACCAAAAATTTGAACTTTTGACTGCCAAATGACCATTTTGCCCCTACAGTTGATTGTAGTGCAATTAGGGTTTTGACTGTGCAATTTTGTGCTGAAAGTCTTGAAACTTTGTATGAGGATGCTTGACCCTGTTTATAGGCATGTGGGACTTGATTGGACCCTTGGAAACTTCATTTTCTTGATCAGAACCAAAACCCTAATTTTGACTGTTAGGAGGCCCTTGAACTGTGCAACCCTTGGGGAATTTTGAAGCATGACTTGGCAAATCTTTGAAGAATATGGGAGGGCAAATTTTGGGGTACAACAATACCGAAATCATAAACCTTGTGCGGTGAAACATCCCGAGGGGAAAAAAAGCTTCTCAAAACATCCAGAGTTTGTCCATTCCCGGGATCACCATTTTTGTTGTCATTGTTTCATCCCAAATCTCAAAGTAAAATTAAATTGTAAAAATCTTTTTTTTTTGAAAAATCATTTTTGGTATTTAATATATTTGCTTTGAAAGTTATTATCAGTAATAAATGGAGTCTTTTCAAGCTAAATAACATGGGAAATACAAAGAATTGGGTAAAAGCTCGACTTTCATTAAAAGAATGGTAGTCTGCGAATGGCGAGACCCCATAGATGATTACAAAGTTTGGGAAATGGTAATACATAATGGAAAAGATACATTGAGATATAATGACCACTATCCCCCCTAACAACTTTTGAAATCCTGAGCAGCAGCTTCTGTTGAAGTATGGTAAGAATCCGAGAAGATTGTTGCTTCAACGATCAAGTCTTGTCTGACGTAGTTACTTTCCAAGAAAGTCCCTGACTTTTTCCTAAGCTGCCCTTGCGGGTTTTCAACTTAGCGGGAAATTTATTGTGTTTATGTCTGTAATTTTTTCCTAGACCTCCCTTTCGGGTTTTCGGCCTACCGAGACGCTCCTTTTTGCCTAAGCCGCCCTTTCGGGTTTTCAACTTAGCGAGCTGTTCTTTTATTTCTTTAGGCGGAGTATTTCTTGACTGCGTCAGTATTCATGGGACGTGGGAACTCCTCGCCATCCATAGTTTCAAGAATTAATTCAACACCAGAGAAGGCTTTCTTGACAACATACGGGTCTTCAAAATTGGGAGTCCACTTGCCCCTAGAATCAGTGTTGAAAGACATGATCTTCCTAAGCACGAAGTCGCCTTCTCCGAATTCACGAGGTTTGACCTTTTTATCAAAACCTTTCTTCATTCTTTTTTGATATAATTGGCCATGACACAAGGCTGTCATCCTCTTCTCCTCAATCAAATTCAATTGGTCAAAACTGTTCTAAACCCATTCAACCTCTGTCAGCTTGGTTTCCATTATGACACGCAACGAGGGAATCTCTACCTCGACTGGGAGTACAACTTCCATTCCATACACTAGGGAGAACGGGGTTGCTCCTGTTGAAGTGCGAATAAATTTTTGATATCCATGCAGAGAAAAATGGAGCATTTCATGCCAATCCTTATAAGTAATTACCATCTTCTGGATAATTCTCTTGATATTCCTATTATCAGCTTCAACAACCCCATTCATCTTTGGCCTGTATGGAGGTGAATTGTGATGGGCAATCTTGAATTCTTCACACAGTTTTGTCATCATCTTGTTGTTCAAATTTAAGCCATTGTTAGTGATGATTCTCCTTGGCACACCATACCGGCATATAAGATTATTCTTAATGAAGCGCACAACCACCTGCTTAGTAACATTGGTATATGAAGCAGCCTCCACACACTTGGTGAAGTAATCAATTTCTACCAAGATAAAACGGTGCCCAATCGAAGCTTTAGGTTCTATCATCCCAATCATGTCAATACCCCACATAGAGAAAGGCCATGGGGAGGAAATCCCATTGAGAAGCATCGGAGGCAGATGGACTTTGTCTGCATAAATCTGGCATTTATGGCACTTCTTTGAAAATTTGCAACAGTCAGACTCCATTGACAGCCAATAATAACCTGCCCTGAGCATCTTTTTAGCCATCGAATATCCATTGGCATGAGTGCCAAATGAACCTTCATGAATGTCATGCATCAACATGTCTGCTTCGTGTCTATCCATGCATCTGAGCAAGACCATGTCATAATTTCTCTTGTATAACACATTTTCACTGCGGAAGAAACTGCTTGCCAATCTTCTCAATGTTTTTCTATCTTTCCTCGACGCACCAATCGGGTGTTCCTTAGTCTGAAGAAAATGCTTGATATCATAATATCAGGGTTTTTCATCTGCTACCTCCTCTGTTGTAAACACATGAGCGAGCCTATCCAACCGTTGAACCGTAATTCGTGGTATATCATTCTAAGTATTCACTTGGTACATAGAAGCCAGAGTTGCCAGAGAATCCGCCATTTGGTTTTCATCTCTAGGGATGTGAAGGAATTCAACTTTATTGAAGAATGGTAATAATCTTCTAGCATAATCTTTGTAATGGATCAAGCCAGGGTGACGAGTGTCCCATTATCCTTTAATCTGATTTATTACCAAAGATGAATCACCATATACATCTAGATTTTTGATTCTGAGATCAATAGCTTCCTCGAGACCCATGATGCAAGCCTCGTATTCTGCCATATTATTAGTATAATCAAATGTTAATCTTGCAGTAAAAGGAATGTGCGATCCATGAGGAGTGACAATCACAACACCAATTCCTATACCATAAGCATTCACAGCTCCATCAAATATCATACTCCAACGAGATTCTAGGTCAGGACCTTCCTCAGGTAATGGTTCATCACAATCTTTCACTTTCAGGAATATCACATCCTCATCGGGGAATTCATATTCTGTAGACTGGTGATCTTCCACTGGTTGGTGAGCAAGATAATATGCCAACACACTACTTTTAATAGGCTTTTGAGTGCGGTATTCAATATCATATTCATATAATAACATCTGCCAGCGGGAAATTCTCCCAGTAAAAGCTGTTTTTTCAAAAATGTACTTGATTGGGTCCATTTTGGAGATCAACCAAGTGGTTTAATTCAACATATACTTCCTCAACTGCTTTTCCGCCCAGGCCAAAGCACAACATGTTTTTTCCAACATAGAATACCGCGACTCACAATCAGTGAATTTTTTACTGAGATAATAGATGGAGAACTCCTTCTTCCCTGTTTCATCCTGTTGTCCCAGAATACAACCCAGGGATTTATCTAACACTGTCAGATACATAATCAACGGTCTTCCTTCTACGGGAGGGAGAAAGATAGGAGGTTTAAGCAGATATTCCTAATACTCTCAAATTCCCTTTGGCAGTCATCCGTCCACACACAACCTTGATCTTTCTTTAACAACTTAAAGATCAATTCACATGTTGCAGTCATGTGGGAAATGATCTGGAAATATAATTCAAACGCCCGAGGAAACCTCTGACATGCTTTTTAGTTCTTGGTGCTGGAATTTCTTGAATTGCTTTGACTTTATCAGGGTCAACTTCAATTCCTTTGTGGCTAACAATGAAATCCAACAACATCCCCGATCGTATACCAAAGGTGCATTTATTTGGATTCAAGCGGAGACGTTACTTCCTCAAACGCTGAAACAACTTCAACAAATCTTCTATATGCCCTTCTTCAGTCTGGGATTTGGAAATCATATCATCAACATATACTTCATTTGCCTTGTGCATCAGATCATGGAATAGGGTTGTCATAGCCCTCTGGTACATTGCACCAGCGTTCTTCAACCCGAAGGGCATCCATCTGTAACAGAATGTTCCCCAGGGTGTGATAAACGTTGTTTTTTCCATGTCCTTTGGAGCCATTCTTATTTGATTATACCCGGAAAATCCGTCCATGAACGAGAATACTTTGAATTTTGTTGTGCTATCCACTAACATGTTGATGTGAGGCAATGGAAAATCATCTTTTGGACTAGCTTTATTTAGATCTCTGTATTCTATGCACATGCGGACTTTTCCGTCTTTTTTCGGTACTGGGACAATATTGGCAATCCATTGAGGATACACTGACGTCACAAGAAAACCAACATTAATCTGCTTTAGAACCTCCACTTTTATAATTACTGCCATATCTGGGTGTGTTCTTCTCAACTTTTGTTTAATTGGCGGACACTCTGGCTTCAATGAAAAATGGTGCTCGACAATATCTATATCTAGACCAGGAATATCTTGGTAAGACCAAGCAAAGATATCCACATACTCCTTCAACAACTCAACCAACCTTCTTTTCACATCAGGATGCAACGATGCTCCAATCTTGACTTCCTTCGGATCTTTTTCTGAACCCAAATTGATCACTTCCAAAGGCTCTTTATATGGCTGAATGGTATTTTCCTCGTGCTCAAGCAACCGTGAGACCTCTTCTGGAATCTCAATATAATATTCTTCTTTAGCCCCAAACACAGGACATTCAAAGTTGGGAGAGGGTGCAGGGTCATTGTATTCAACGGGTTTTTTAATTAATCTGCACATATGATTTATGATTGCTTTTAGAAACCGACACAAATAATAAGTGACCATGCAAATTGAATTTCAGTTATTATTTATTTTGAAAGGTTTTTTTTTATTACCATTTTCCAAGAAAAAACAGGAAATAAAAACATAATTCGGGAAGCAAAGACAACTTTTATTAATGATCTTAAAAGGTCACTGCAAACAGATAAGCCCTACAACATTAATACTTCCACCTTGGGCAGAGTGAAAGCCTTTCAAGAAGAAAAAAAAGATTAATCAAATCAAATTACTTTGAAACATGTATGCAAGAGGGAACATCAATGGTGACCCAGTTCTGAACCCAGACTCCATGTGTCACATAATTCGGCATTTCCTGCTCTACTTCGTCCTCCTTAACAGCATTAATTCCAGAATCAGTTGGATGGAGGTAACCTTCGCTGCGGAAAACATCATGATAGCTACTCATAGTAGACTTTGACTTCAAACTTTCGCCTTTGCCAATTTTCGAAGAGAAACCCAAGCCAATTCTGTTCTTGTCCACGGGTGGATCCATAATTCATCCCCAAACTACATTAGGACCATTACATACAACCTGCTGCGCATCCTTCAGTGAGACCATGGAATTCTCACTTCCCCCTATGTTGTCAATGGATAGGGCTTGGAACTGGGTTCCAACAACAACTTCATCTGCTTCTACAATACTGAAGGAGGACAAATGAGATATCAACAATGCCTTCTCCCCATTTATAATCACTACCTTCCCTTGACGCAAAAAATTTAGCTTCTGATGTAAAGTTGAAGTGACACCCCCTGCTTCATGTATCCATGTCCGTCCTAGTAAACAACTATATGTGGGAATAATTTCCATGATCTGGAAGGTTATCTGGAACAAATGTGGTCCTATATGGATAGGTAAGTCCACTTCACCGATGACAGATTTCCTCGACCCATCAAATGCTTTCACAATGATGCCACTCGGGCGCATAGGTGTTCCTTGATATTTCAACTTCATGAGAGTACTCCTTGGTATAACATTCAACGCGGATCCATTATCAATTAGCACATTGGATAGCGAATCATTCTTATAGTTCATAGATATGTGGAGGGCCAGGTTGTGAGTCCTCCCTTCATCTGGTAATTCATCATCACAGAAACTCAAGTTATTACATGATGTAATGTTTCCAATTACGCTGCTGAATTAATCTACTGGCATGTCACTCTCCACAAAAACTTGGTCCAGTACCCTCGTCAAGGATTCTCTATGAGCAGAGGAGTTCATTAATAAAGGTAAGATAGATATCTTTGAAGGAGTTTGCAGTAGCTGATATATAATTCTGTAGTCGCTCATCTTAATTATCTTTAAAATATCATCCACTTCTTTCTTTAGCGTAGCTCCACTAGTCTCTCCTGTAGTCTTCATAGGTTCATCATTCTCAGCAATTTTCTTTCCAGCAGCAACATCTCTCCGAACAACCGGCACAAACACACGACTTCTACGGGTCACCCTGCTGTTTTCAGCTATATTTCCAACATCGGGCATTGGATGGATGGGAACTTCCACCCCATCTTCTAAGATTGTAGCGTTGTATTTGTAAGGCACAACCTTATCTAATTTCTAGGGGATAGGACCTGGAAAACTAATTACCAATGGGGTAAGAGCTGGCTTGCTAAGATACTCCACCTCAAAATGGGATGGTGCACCGAAACAAGGCTCAATAACGTTTACCCCTTATTTAACACAACCAGTCATCAATAAGTCATTTCTGGAAAACAAATCTTCGTATGAAAAAAAATACTCATCCACAGAGGCATACTCTTCCTCTGACTCTTCTTCCATTAAACAAACCTCAACCATATTAACTTCATGATAATCATCCCTCGGACCTGTGATCTTGATAGTTCGATTGTCTAACAGCAACTGAACATCCTTCTTCACGATTGAACATCCTCGGGGATCTCGACAACAAACTAGGCAAGATCCATATTGGTGTTCCACCTGACCATCCGTATGGAAGAATGTAGCATGCAACTGCATAAGATCCTCATTCATATACTCCACATCAAAAATTCTGAATTCACCAGGACATCCAGAAACCATGTTCACTTCCTCTTCATACTCTTCCCTAGGCCCGATTATGTGGATGAGGCCCTCATCCATCATCTCCTATAAACCAGCCTTTATCTTATCGCAACCTTGTATATTTGTACTACAAGTAGCACATCCGGTATGGTCATGCGTATTGTAGCTAAATTCACATAGGTCTGCGTGCATTTTCACCAAATCTCCTCTAAGCAGATTAATGTCAAAAATACGGAAGTCGCCTGGACAACCAGCCACCATATTTACAGCATTTACTCCCTCATGCTTGGGTAGAGGATTATCTTTCACATTAGGTCCCATGTCCTTGAAAGATAGAACACCATACTTTACCAATTTCTGCACCTCATTCTTCAAAAGATAACAATTCTCAACATTATGCCCTGGTGTTCCTGATGAAAAGCCCATGTTTGGTCTGCCTTGTAATACCAAGGTAATTGTGATGGTACGGCGGGAGGTGGTCGTGTATGGACCAACTTTTTCTGAATCAATGCTGATAGTAGCTCTGTATAGCTCATGGGAATAAGGTCATAACTCTCTCTTCTCTGATTATACCTTTGATTCCCCTGCTGGGACGGTCTCTAATAAGCAGCGGTAGTTGGAGTTGCACTTATAACAAGAGTAACTGAGGCGACTTGCTGATGACGCTGATAATTCCTTATAAGAGTGTTTACCCTCCTCTCTTGTATAACATAATTTGCATCTCCTTATTTCTTCTTCGTAAACCCATAAGATGACTTCTTCGCACCTCCAGATCCTTCATTCTTCGTCAAACGGACTTCTCTTACAGCCTCTTCCAGGCGGAAACCCATTGCTACCATCTCAGTAAAGTCACTTGGTGCGCTTGCCACCATCCTCTCGTAGTAGAAAGCACCCAGCGTTTTCAAGAAAATCTTAGTCATCTCCTTCTCTTCCATGGGAGGAATCACTTGGGTGGCTACCTCGCACCATCTCTGCACATACTCTTTGAACGATTCCTTGTCTTTCTGAACCATGGCCTTAAGTTGATCACGGTCAGGCGCCATGTCCATGTTGTACTTGTATTGTTTTGTAAGTGTTTGGTTGTTGGCATCTTTTTTGGTAAAACCAATTTTGTGAATGTCATTACTGATGTCATAACATTCTGGGATACAAGGTACATTCTGCAGAAAAAGAATGTCATACAGGAGCTACTCAATATGAGTGTCTAGCTGATCATTAAGCAATGATCATATTAATTGCATTCTACCAAAATCAGTGAACAAGATTCTTGTTGTCATAACCAATGTTAAGACATCCTGTACTGATCTAACATTTGTGCAGATTTGTTATTCCTGAGAATTTTCAGGAATCTGGTTTATACAGTCCAGATCAGATACTCACGTGGACATTAGGTTAACTCTGCTTAACCCTAATCTGGTTGTTAAAGACCTATGACCAAGTCTTGAGGTTAACTCTAATTAACCCTAGCTATTTTCGTGGAAACCCTAACTGAAGAATAATTGCCTATATATTCCTCATGAAGAATGTTGGTGAAGGAGACTTTTTGACAGAAGATCAATAAGGGATTGTATAGTTGTAACTATTGTGAGACAAGTAATTATCATTGTGATAAGTGACTTGGAGTAGGATTTGATTGTAAGGGTTGTGTATCACTCAAAGCTTTGAAGCACGAGTGTTTGTGTCACTTGATTAAAGCTTTGAAGCAAAGTCAAGTTAGGGTTGTGTATCACTCAAAACTTTGAAGCACGAGTGTTTGTGTAACTTGATTAAAGCTTTGAAGCAAAGTCAAGTTAGGGTTGTGTATCACTCAAAGCTTTGAAGCACGAGTGTTTGTCACTTGATTAAAGCTGTGAAGCATAATCAAGTGTGTGTACTGAAGAATGTCTTCATAATTTCATTAATCGATAAGTTTAGTATCACTGTTGTGATTGAGGGGGAGTGTGCAGGAACTCAGGTTTAAGTTGAACTTAGATTGAAGTTGCATTGAGTAGGTCTTAAGTGAAGGAGATAAACTGGTTGGTTTATTCCTAAATTAATATCTGTTATAGTGCATTTCCTCCCTGGCTTGGTAGCCCCCAGAGTAGGTATTGTTACACACTGAACTGGGTAAACAATTGACTGTGTTCTTTACCGCTTTTAAAATTACTGTCTTGAAGTTTGTCATATACGGTGTCATAACATTCACTGTGACATTGAGAATCTGTTGCTAGAATTTCAATTGGCATCAGAGCAGGCACCCTGCCTGTCTTACTGGGTGAGATCTAGGGATATTATTTTCTGGCGCTATGGACAAAGAAGGAGGATTTGGGAACAGACCACCCATTCTGGATGGATCAAATTATGACTACTGGAAACCTCGTATGATTGCCTTCTTAAAATCACTGGACAAAAAGGCTTGGAGAGCTGCTGACAAAGGATGGAACCATCCTACCATAACTGGGAAAGATGGGACAACCAGTCTGAAACGTGAGCAAGAATGGAGCAAAGAAGAAAATGAGTTAGCCCTGGGTAACTCCAAAGCATTAAATTCCTTGTTCAATAGAATTGATAGAAACATATTCAGACTAGTACATCAATGTGAACTGGCCAAGGATGTTTGGGACACTCTCAAAACTACCCATGAGGGCACATCCAAAGTAAAAATGTCAAGGCTTCAGATGCTGACTACCAAATTTGAGAACCTAAGGATGATGGAAGATGAGACCATTCACGAGTTTCACATGAACATCTTGGAAATTGCCAACACCTCAGGAGCATTGGGAGAAAAGATGTCAGAAGAAAAGCTGGTGAGAAAGATTCTCAGATCCTTGCCTAAAAGATTTGCAATGAAGGTGACTGCTATAGAGGAAGCTCAGGATATCTGCAACTTGAAGGTTGATGAACTCATTGGGTCACTTCAGACCTTTGAGATGGGGATCAGTGACAATGTCGACAAGAAAAACAAGAGCATAGAACTTGTATCTAATACTGAAGATGAAAACAAGGAGGATGAAGAAGAAAATATTTCAGAAGCTATAGCCATGCTTGGAAGGAAGTTCAACAAACTCATCAAGAGAATGGACCCAAAGTCAAGGTCAAATGTCAAGAACATTCCCTCTGACATTAACAGGTCTTATGACTCCAACAGAAGACCAAAGTCTGAAGAGAAGGGAAATCAAAGCAAAGGAATCCAATGCCATGGATGTGAAGGATATGGGCACATTCGAGTTGAATGTCCTACCTTTCTTAAGAAACCAAAGAAAGGAATGTGTTTTACTTAGTCTGATTGTGACTCAGAAAGTAATTCTAAAGAAGAATCTGCCAAACTAGTTACTGCACTAACTGGTATTTGTAACTCTAATAGTGAATCTGGTGATGAGGAAGTAACATTTGAAGAACTGGCTGACTCCTATAAGAAGTTATGTATTAGAAGTGCTGAAGTCTGTCAGCAAAATGAGAGACAAAAAAAACTCATAGTAAAGTTGGAGGCTGAGAAGAAGGCAGGAACTGATACTATAAGTCATCTCGAAGGTAAAGTTCAAATGCTAAACTCAAAACTTGACCAGATGACCAAATCTGTCAAGATGCTGACAAATGGAACTGACAAATTAGAAGAAATCCTTCAGGTTGGACAAAATGTGGGAAACAAGTCTGGTCTAGGATTTGTGGCAGCAAACAAATCTATTGTAGACAAGAAGAACATCAGGCCTGATAAACAAATGTCAAAGCAGGTGTCACAATATAGCACTCAACATCAAGAACAGAGAAATATGAAGAAAAAGTATCAAAGATGGAGATGTCAACATTGTGGGAGGTTTGGTCACATAAAGCCATACTGCTTCAGATTATATGGATATCCTAATCAAACCCCAGTTGTCAAACCTAAGTCTAACAAGGCACCATATACTCAACAGTGGAAGAAAAAGTCTGCAGCCCTGATAGCTCACACCTCCCTTAGAGTCTCTGCAAAGGAAGACTGGTACTTTGACAGTGGATGCTCTAAACACATGACTGGAATCAAGAATCATCTCAATAATGTTAAACCTCATACTACTAGTTATGTGACTTTCAGAGATGGTGCTAGAGGAGAAATCAAACGAGTTGGAAACTTGGACTTCCCTGGAGTTCCAAACCTAAATGAAGTGTTGTTGGTAAAAGGCTTGACTGCTAATCTCATAAGTATCAGTCAATTATGTGATCTAGGATTCAAGGTCAACTTCACCAAGTCTGAATGTCTTGTAACTAATGAAAAACAAGAAGTTGTAATGAGAGGAGTCAGATCTAAAGACAACTGTTACTTATGGGAGTCTAAGAACACTAATTATTCTTCTGTGTGCTCTATTGCCAAAGAAGAAAAAGAAGTGAAACAGTGGCACCAAAAAATTGGTCATTTACATCTAAGAGGAATGAAAAGGATTATATCTATGGAGGCAGTCAGAGGGATTCCAAGGCTGCAAATTGATGAAGGGAGAGTCTGTGGTGAATGTCAGGTTGGAAAGCAAACTAGAATGTCACATCCAAAGACAAGACATCTGACCACCTCTAAGGTGCTAGAACTTCTACATATGGATCTGATGGGACCAATGCAGGTGGAAAGTCTTGGTGGAAAAAGTTATGCCTATGTTGTTGTGGATGATTTTTCCAGATTCACCTGGATTAACTTCTTTGGGGAAAAGTCTGATGTATTTGGAGTATTTAAGGAACTATGCAAAAGAATTCAAAGAGAAAAAGAAGGATGCATTGTCAGAATCAGAAGTGATCATGGCAAGGAATTTGAAAATAGTAAGTTTGATGAGTTCTGCTCCTCAGAAGGAATTAATCATGAATTCTCTTCACCCATAACTCCTTAACAAAATGGAGTTGTGGAAAGGAAAAACAGGACTATTCAGGAATCTGCCAGAGCAATGATACATGCCAAAAGACTTCCTATTCATTTTTGGGCTGAAGCTATGAATACAGCCTGTTACGTCCATAATAGGGTCACCTTGAGAAAGGGAACATCATCCACCATTTATGATCTTTGGAAAGGAAGAAATCCTACAGTGAAGTACTTCCATGTCTTTGGAAGCAAATGCTATATTCTGACAGATCATGAACAAAGGAGAAAGATGGACCCTTAAAAGTGATGAAGGAATATTCCTAGGATACTCTACCAACAACAGAGCATATAGGGTATTCAATTCCAAGACCAAAGTTATGATGGAATCTATAAATGTCATAGTTGATGATTACCATGAGGAAAAAAATGTCCCATATGATGTTGAGACATTCTTTGAGACTTCAACTCAAAAGGATGATGTTCCTAAAACTACTTCATCAGAGTCTGAATCAAAGGAAGCTAACAAAGACTCTTCCATCAGAATTCAGAAAGATCATCCTAAGGAACTCATCATATGAGATCCTAATAGTGGAGTCATTACAAGATCTAGAGAAACCATCACAAACTCTTGCTTTGTGTCTAAGATTGAACCAAGAAATTTAAAGGAGGCTTTAACTGATGAATACTATATTGGAGCAATGCAAGATGAATTGAACCAATTCAAGCTACATGAAGTATGGGAGTTAGTTCCTAGACCAGGAGGAACAAACATCATTGGCATAAAATGGATCTACAAGAACAAATCAGATGCTGAAGGAGTTGTCACTAGGAATAAGGCAAGACTGTTAGAACAAAGTTTGAATCTACTACCCTAATTTTAAGTTTTGATGATAACAAAATGATAAGATATATTAATTGTATGATTCATATAAGACACATATGCTATCTAAAAATTACATTCTGTTTTACAGAAACTCTGATGGATATCAGCAAGAGAACATCATCTTCAGCATCAGAAAATGAGTTATCAACATCAGCATCAGAAGATGTTATATCAGATACCAGAATCAGAAGATCAACTTGTGCTTACGCTGAAGCTTGATGAACAGATCTGCGCTTAACCATCTGAACTCTGATAAAGACAACAACAGTTCATCAGCACCTAAGCAGCGTCAAAATGAGCCAAAGCCAGAACTCGCTCAAGTGGCAACGGTACTGTGCATTCAAGATGATTTATTACCAACGACATCATTCCAGACAAGATCTGCTTAATAAGGAAAGAATGTTATTGGCATTGAAACAGAATTATTACTCCAACGTACACTACTTCCAATGCTATATAAACAAGTCAATGAAGATTGAATTGGCTAATGCTCTACAACAATCTATACGCCTAAAGATATTCATCATCTTCCTCACTCTCAGTTTGCTAAAAGCTCTCAATTCCTTACTCAATTATTTTTAGCACTCTAGTTCTCATAAGCTTAATTTGTGTAGTATCACAGTTGTGATAAACAGTTTTTGTAGAAAACATTCACACACCTTGATTTCAATTCTTTGTAAGAAAGTATTTTCTTGAGAAACCGGTTTGTGGTTTGACTCAAGAAGGCTTTAGAAGTTGTTAAAGCAGTTGTAATATTCAGTTGAATATAGCGGATTAAGACCTCGTTGGAGAGAGGCGAAATCACCTTGACGGGTGGACTGGAGTAGTTTGAGATCAAACGAACCAGGATAAAAATATCGTGTTGACTGCAATTGATTTCCAGTTTTTTACAATTCAACCCCCCTTCTTGTGTTTTTCACTTCTTCAATTGGCATCAGAGCGCCTGGTTCTGAGCTAAAACACTTAAGCGTGTCAGTACAAGATCCAGCGTCAGAAAAACACAATGGCAGGAACTTATCAACACACCAGCAATGACAACAATGAAGACAGAGACAGATTTAGCGGCAAACCTCCAGTCTTTGATGGAGAAAATTTTGATTACTGGAAAGACAGAATTGAAAGCTTCTTTCTGGCACATGATGCTGATCTGTGGGACATGGTGATAGATGGATACCCGCACCCAGTAAATGCAAGCGGTCAGAAGATTGACAGGAAAGCAATGTCTGACCAACAAAAGCGTGACTTCAAAAATCACCACAAGGCCAGAACCATTCTTCTCAGCGCCATCTCTTACGCTGAATATGAAAAGATCTCTAACAGAGACACAACAAAGAACATGTTTGACTCACTCAGAATGACGCATGAAGGCAACGTTCAGGTCAAAGAAACTAAAGCTCTTGCGCTCATTCAGAAGTATGAGGCATTCAAAATGGAAGAAAGTGAATCCATTGAAACAATGTTCTCAAGATTCCAAATTCTGGTGGCTGGCCTCAAGGTTCTGGACAAAGGATACTCTACTGCTGATCACGTCAAGAAGATCATCAGAAGCTTACCAAAGCAGTGGAGGCCAATGGTTACAGCTCTGAAGCTAGCAAAAGATCTCAACAAAATTTCTCTGGAGGAACTTATCAGCTCCCTCAGAAGTCATGAGATAGAGCTAGAAGCTGATGAACCTCAGAAGCAAGGTAAGCCTTTAGCATTAAAATCTAACAAAAAATCCGAGTCTAAAGTTTTGCAGGCAGTTGAAGAAACATCTGATGGATCCTCATCAGAAGAAGACGAACTTTCTCTCCTCTCCAGAAGAGTGAACCAACTATGGAAGCAGAGGCAAAGGAAGTTCAGGAATCCCAGAAGATATGATCAGAATGAGTCTTTTTCCAGATACAGAAGGACAGATTCTTCCTCTGGATACAGAAGATCTGAAGGCTCCTCAGGAAGCAGAAAGCCAAACACCAAGGACATCATTTGCTATGAGTGCAATGAGCAAGGACACTACAAGAGTGACTGCCCAAAGCTTCAGAGGGAAAAGCCCAAAAAGAAGTTTGGAAGAGAAAAGAAGAAAAGTCTCATGGCTACATGGGATGACTCTGACTCGTCTGAAGCTGACTCAGAATCAGATGATGATAGAGTAAACATAGCTCTCATGGCCAACATTTCAGAAGACAGTGAAGCTTCTGAATAAGACTCAGAATCAGATACTGAAGAGGTATTTCCTGACTTTGCAATTAATTTTACTAAGGCTGAACTTACTGAAAGCCTTAATGAAATTCTGGAAAGGTACCAGCAGATTAGAGTTAAATTCAGAAACCTGAAAAGGAATCTTGAATCTGACTCTGATAAGACTGAGAGTCTTAAATTGGAAAATTCTGAGCTGAGAAATAAAATTTCAAAATTAGAAAATGTTTTACAAAACTCTCAGAAGGAACCAATTTCTGAAACTCCCAGCAGCGCTGATGAGATCATCAAGGAGTATGATCACAGTTTCCAGAAGTTCCTTGCTAAAAGCATAGATAGAAGCGAAATGGCTTCAATGATCTATGGAGTTAGCAGAAACGGCAGGAAGGGAATAGGATACCAAGGTAAGGTTCCTACACCAAAGAATGCCATGGATTTAACCATTAAACACACTCCTCTGAACTCACATTTTGTGTACGGTCACACACATGATATCAAATACACTAGCAGCAAGTATTCTGTGAAACCAAAATTCAACCAGAGTTTTGGTAAATCTAACAAATCAGGAACCAAGAAAATCTGGGTGCCTAAGGATAAAATAATACATGTTACAGATATCTTTAGCAGCAAATCAGAAACACCAGTCATGGTACCTGGACTCTGGCTGCTCGCGACACATGACGGGAAGAAGGCATATGTTCCAAAGCCTGGAACCTAAGCCTGGAGGCCACGTTGGCTTTGGAGGCAATCAGAGGGGAAAGATAATTGGCTCTGGGACTGTAGGTAATAGAAATCTTCCCTCTATAAATAATGTTCTGCTAGTAGATGGATTAATGCATAATCTGTTATCCATAAGTCAATTAAGTGATAACGGTTATGATATAATCTTTAATCAAAAATCATGTAAAGCTGTTAGTCAGAAAGATGGGACTATCCTATTTAATGGAAAGAGGAAAAACAACATCTATAAAATCAAACTTTCTGAACTGAAAAGTCAGAATGTAAAGTGTCTTCTATCTGTTAACAACAAGCAGTGGATCTGGCACAGAAGATTGGGGCATGTTAGTATGAGAAGAATATCTCAGATTAACAAACTCAATCTGGTCAGAGGACTTCCTAATTTGAAGTTCAATTCAGATGCTCTGTGTGAAGCATGTCAGAAAGGCAAGTTTGCAAAACCTTCTTTCAAATCTAAAAATGTTGTTTCTACCTCTAAGCCATTAGAACTTCTGCACATTGACTTATTTGGACCAGTTAAAACTGCTTCAGTCAGTGGCAAGAAGTATGGGTTAGTAATCGTAGATGACTATAGCAGATGGACATGGGTAAAGTTCTTAAGACACAAGGATGTGTCACACTCTGTGTTTATTACCTTCTGTAACCAAGTTTAGAATGAAAAGGATCTTAGAATCGTTAAAGTCAGAAGTGATCATGGTGGAGAGTTTGAAAACAAAGATTTTGAGTCATTCTTTAATGACAGAGGCATTCTGCATGATTTCTCTTGTCCTAGAACTCCCCAACAAAATGGAGTTATAGAACGAAAGAACAGAACATTGCAAGAAATGGCCAGAATCATGATCAATGAGACAAACGTTGCTAAGATCTTCTAGGCAGAGGCAATAAACACAGCGTGCTACATTCAGAATAGAATCTCAATAAGACCTATTCTGTAAAAGACTCCATATGAATTGTGGAAGAACAGAAAGCCCAACATTTCATATTTTCATCCATTTGGATGTACTTGTTTTATGTTAAATACAAAAAATTATTTGAACAAGTTTGACTCTAAAGCACAGAAGTGTATTATGTTAGGATACTCTGAACGCTCAAGAGGGTACAGAGTATACAATACAGAAACACAGATTGTGGAAGAATCAACCAGTGTTCGTTTTGATGATAAGCTTGACTCTGAAAAGTCAAAGAGAATGAAGTTTTTGTAGGTATGGAAATTGAATTTACAGGTTCTGAAGACAAGTCATCAGAAGCTCTCAACAAAGACACTCCTTCAACATCTGAAAGGAGCACTGCTAGAAATCCTACAACAGCTGCTGATCAACCTCAGAAGAGACTACCCAGAAGCAGCTTAGATCACCCAGAAGAAACTATCTTAGGAAGAAAGGAAGATCCAATCAGAACAAGAGCCAACTTCAGAAACTCTGAAGAATCCCTCATGGGACTTGTGTCTTTGATTGAACCTTCTCTTATTGATGAAGCACTTCTGGACAACGACTGGATTCTAGCAATGCAAGAAGAGCTGAATCAATTCACCAGAAATGACGTATGGGATCTTGTTCCCAGACCAAAAGGATTCAACGTCATTGGAACAAGATGGGTGTTCAGAAATAAGATGAACGAACAAGGTGAAGTTATCAGAAACAAAGCACGACTGGTAGCACAAGGTTATAGTCAGCAAGAGGGAATAGACTATACAGAAACCTTTGCTCCAGTCGCCAGGTTAGAATCTATCAAACTTTTAATTTCATTTGCTGTTAATAGAGGCATCACTCTGTATCAGATGGATGTCAAGAGTGCATTCTTAAATGGTTATATAGAAGAAGAGGTTTATGTGCACCAACCCCCTGGTTTTGAAAGTACAAAACATCCAGAACATGTTTTCAAACTAAAGAAGTCACTATATGGTCTGAAACAAGCTCCCAGAGCTTGGTATGAAAGACTAAGTAACTTTCTGTTAGAAAATGAATTCACTAGAGGGAAGGTGGACACTACCTTATTCTGTAAGTCAGTTAAGAATGACATCTTAGTCTGTCAAATTTATGTTGATGATATTATTTTTGGATCTACTAATCCTTCTCTTGGAAGAAAATTTGCTAAGTGTATGCAAGCAGAATTTGAGATGAGCCTCATGGGGGAACTGAAATTCTTTCTAGGAATTCAGATCAATCAAACTCCAGAGGGAACTTACATTCATCAGAGAAAATATGTCAGAGATCTTCTGAAGAAATTTGACCTCTCAGAATGTAAGCCATCAAAGATTCCAATGCATCCCACGTGCATTCTGGAAAGAGAAGAGGTAAGCAAAAAGGTAGAACAGAAGGTCTACAGAGGTATGATTGGTTCTCTCCTTTATCTGACGGCTTCAAGGCCTGACATTTTATTCAGCGTATGTATTTGTGCTAGATTCCAATCAGATCCTAGAGAATCTCACTTAACAGCTGTTAAGCGAATTTTCAAGTATCTGAAAGGTACTACTAATCTGGGTTTATTTTATAGAAAATCTAGTGATTACAGCTTAGTAGGCTACTGCGATGCTGACTTTGCTGGAGACAGAGTAGAGCGTAAAAGTACTTCTGGAAGCTGCCAGTTTCTGGGAGAAAATCTGATCTCTTGGTCCAGCAAAAGGCAATCCACAATTGCGCTATCAACAGCAGAAGCTGAGTACATAGCAGCAGCAGGATGTAGCACACAAATGCTCTGGATGAAAAGTCAGCTTGAAGACTTCCAGATTTTTGAGAGTAACATCCTTATACTCTGTGACAATACTTCTGTTATTTGCTTAAGTAAAAATCCTATTTTGCATTCTAGGGCTAAGCATATAGAAATAAAACATCACTTCATTAGGGACTATATTCATAAAGGAATTTTGAACTTAAAACTTATTGATACAGACCATCAATGGGCTGATATCTTCACTAAACCTCTTTCTGAAGATAGGTTCAATTTCATTCTGAAACATCTCAGCATGAAACTCTGCCCAGAGTGAAAATGTTTTAATTTTATATATTAACCTTCAGAATGTATTTGTTTTACTGTGAACTTCTGATCAATCTCCTTTTAGAAAGATAGACATGCAGATTGTATCAGATTCTATTCTTAAAGATCTGAGCGTTTCAGCTCAAGGATAGACGTGCTGCTCAGTAAAGCAAACAAGTGTCATCCAATCATCAGCAAATCTCTGAAGCAGAACGCGTGCACGCTTCTGAGAAGGCAAAACGCTGATTGGGTGCATTGAGACACATGTCTGGTAACCGTTTCAAGTATCTTTCTCAAATCCCCCAAAATCAGCAAGCATTAAATGCACGTAATCATGTTTTAAAATGTAATCATGAATTATTTCTCTTTCTTGAAACCGTTTACGTTTTCAAAAATCATTTTGAAATCTATTTAAGCATATTAACATCATTCATTAAACTTTTACCGTTTCTTACAATCATCCAAAGATTTTCTGCATTTTTACTTGTGCAATCATCCTTCTCAAAAGAAACCCTTTTTCTCAAAAAATTTCTCAGAAAACCCTAAGTGTGAACATGGCATCCTCTAGCAATGTTTCTGCAGGTTCCAAGAAGGAGGCTTCATCTGAACAATACCAAGTTCCCTTTAGAACACTCCTTACACCAGTGAAGAATTTGGAAGTGCTGTCTGAACTAATTGTTGATTTCTCCAGTCTGAAAGATAATGGATTCGATTTGACAGAAGAAGTTAGGGCACAGGGATGGGAGAGATATTTTGATAGGTTGGTGGGACCAACGTTCCCAGTATTGGTCAAGGAGTTCTGGATTCATGCGTACTCATCAACACATCAAGTTACCTCCTACATAATGGGAAAGAAGATTGTGATCACTGAGGATCACATTGAAAGATTGATTGGATACAGTTGTGGTGGTATCCGTTGTATCGACATGGCAGAAAGATGCTCTGACGTTGCTGTCATTGCAAGGCAGATTTTCACCCATGGGGTTCCCAGCAGCAAAATCAGAGACTTAAAGGATCAGAACAGAATATGGGCGAAGATTATTCTGGGGTGCTTTAATCACAGGAAGCCCACAAGCTCTCCTGATTATATAAATATAGATCAGCAGTTTCTGATCTATTTTATTAATCAGAAGGTAAAGATTAACTTGGCTCATCTTCTGTTTAATCACCTCAGGACCAGCGTCAAGGAGACAAGGGAAGAAGAAAGGACAAAAAGGGATTGGATACCCTTTGGCAGGTTAATATCAGATATTCTGACTGAGAATAGGCTGATAGAACACCTTACAGAAGCACATGAATTAAGTTCTATTGAACCTACTGTTGGCAAGCCTCTGAACGCCAAGAATCTGAAGAAAATGAAACTGATAGAGAATATCAGAAAGGAGCCCAGCGTTACTCCTCTTGCTGACATCACCAGCAGAAGAGTCCCTCTGGACGACTTTCCACTATTTTCTGAGATTGAATCCAAACCAGTCATTGTTCTCAGATACTTGGACGCTTGCAAGGCTGATGGTATAGATCCCAAACTGAATATTAAAGATCTGCACCAACAAAATCCAGAAGTTACTGTGAAGAAGACGAAGAAAAGAAAGGCCACTTCAGAAGGACCATCCCAGCAGACCCCTAAGAAGAGAGGTAATCTATCTGCTGCTAATGTTTTAAATTCTTCTGCTATTCCAACATCAATCCCAACCCCAGCTTCACATGAACTTCCAATCCCCATACCAACCATTGATGAAACCGAACCAGAGGATGACCCTTCTGAGTCACTGACTCTCAGGAGATCCCGCACCAAAAATCCAAAACCCACACCATCAACAGAATCAGAACTTGACAAAGTTCTTTCTGAAATTGATCAACGTGTTTCCGCTCCCCTCTCAGAAAATCCAAACACTCAACCAGAAATTGCCCACTCTCCTCAACCAGAACATACTCTCTCACCCATACCAGAAGAACCACAAATTCCACAACAACTAGAAATTCCACCTCCTTCTCCACAACCAGCAATTCCTCCTCCCTCTCCACAACCAGAACTTCATCCACTTTCACCTCAACCATCACCTCCACAACCTGAGTTTCATCACTCTGAAACTCCATCACCTGAACCTCATTCTCCTCAATCCTCTGAGCCACAACCCTTGGCAATTCAACTGCCATGTGGTACAACTATAAACATACCCCAGCTGCCATCCTCACCAGAAACTACCCCTCCAAACATTCCAAACAGTCCAATTATCATCTCTGATTCTCCCACTCCATCTCCCAAACAAACTACAGAAGACCACAGCAGGACCTTCATCGATTTAACAATCCTTGACCGTCTTGCTGATCTCAAAAACAAAATAGCCATTCCCAAACCAAAACAGCTAGATGTTGGCTCTGGCATTGTGAATTTTGAAACAGGCTTGCAGCAGTGGATTGCTTCTCTAAAGCAAGTTTGTCCTGGAATGATTGATCTTGCTGCCTCAGACCAACTCTGGACACGTTTCAGAATGTGGGTACACGCTGAAGCCCTCAAGTTGCAAGACATCAATTATGAGCAGGCACAACAGAACTTCAGCAAGCTGCTGAAGGAAGTTGAAAGTCAGCTGCCACAAGACGAAGTGCTCTTTCTGGATAGTGATCCATGGTCTGAGAAGCGTCCAACTTCAAAAGTGCAGCCAGCAGAAGGTCAGACTATTCAAGCTGAAGAGGTCAGTCAAGCTGAACATGTTGTAGAAAGCTCTCAGAAGCATCCTGCTTCTGACGTTTCTCAAGCTGCCTTGGACAGGCATACTCTGAAAGAGTTGAAGCAGAATGATATTCGTCTACAGCAAAGAATGGATGAAAATGATCAGAAGATGAAGGAAAGGATGGATGTGCAAGACAGCAAGATAGATACAGTAGTCATCATGGTGCACAAGCAGAATGAAACTACTGATCAGATCAAAACAATGCTAGAGACTCTGTTCACACGCTTTCCACCGCAACCTTAGTTTTTCATTCATGATATTTTCATTGTTTTCTTTGCATATCATCTGTACTGTTTTTCTGGCTCTGAATTTAATATAACAAGTTTTTCTGCTCTGATCGTTTTAGCATATCACTTACACTTTTTGATTGCTGACAAAAAAGGGGGAGAACAAGAATGATATTTTTCAATAACAGATTACTGAGACAAAAAGTCTCAAACATTCTAACACTCTGATATACTTGAATTTTTTTTGTTTTTGCATAAGTCTACAGGTACAAGAAGTTAATCACCTCTGATACACTGAAGCTCTGATATTCTGATCTGAAGCTCTGATATTCTGATGTTCAAAGAAAGTCAATAAAGATCTGATCCTGAAGAACTCTTGGAATTAAAAAGGGGAAGTAATAAATTCAGGGGGAGTATCTCCGATCTAAACTCTGATATCTCTTTATCCCTTATCTTTGATAACTTCCTAAGTAATTCTGATACAACTTTATTTAATTATCTCTGATACTTTTCACGCTAAACTTTCAATTAAAAATATCTAGTTTTTGTCATCATCAAAAAGGGGGAGATTGTTAGAACAAAGTTTGAATCTACTACCCTAAGTTTAAGTTTTGATGATAACAAAATGCTAAGATACATTAATTTTATGATTCATATAAGACACATATGCTATCTAAAAATTACATTCTGTTTTACTGAAACTCTGATGGATATCAGCAAGAGAACATCATCTTCAGCATCAGAAAATGAGTTATCAACATCAGCATCAGAAGATGTTATATCAGATACCAGAATCAGAAGATCAACTTGTGCTTACGCTGAAGCTTGATGAACAGATCTGCGCTTAACCATCTGAACTCTGATAAAGACAACAACAGTTCATCAGCACCTAAGCAGTGTCAGAATGAGCCAAAGCCAGAACATGCTCAAGTGGCAACGGTACTGTGCATTCAAGATGATTTATTACCAACGGCATCATTCCAGACAAGATCTGCTTAATAAGGAAAGAATGTTATTGGCATTGAAACATAATTATTACTCCAACGTACACTACTTCCAATGCTATATAAGCAAGTTAATGAAGATTGAATTGGCTAATGCTCTACAACAATCTATACGCCTAAAGCTATTCATCATCTTCCTCACTCTCAGTTTGCTAAAAGCTCTCAATTCCTTACTCAATTATTTTTAGCCCTCTAGTTCTCATAAGCTTAATTTTTGTAGTATCACAATTGTGATAAACAGTTTTTGTAGAAAACATTCACACACCTAGATTTCAATTATTTGTAAGAAAGTATTTTCTTGAGAAACCGGTTTGTGGTTTGACTCAAGAAGGCTTTAGCAGTTGTTAAAGCAGTTGTAATATTCAGTTGAATATAGTGGATTAAGACCTCGTTGGAGAGAGGAGAAATCACCTTGACGGGTGGACTGGAGTAGTTTGAGATCAAACGAACCAGGATAAAAATACCGTGTTGACTGCAATTGATTTCCAGTTTTTAACAATTCAACCCCCCTTCTTGTGTTTTTTACTTCTTCAAAGACTTGTTGCTCAAGGATACACCCAAGTTGAAGGGTTTGATTTTGATGAGACTTTTGCTCCTGTAGCCAGACTGGAATCAATCATGCCACTATTGGGAATTGCTTGTATCCTTAAGTTCAAGCTATTTCAGATGGATGTAAAGAGTGTCTTCCTTAATGGGTACTTAAATGAGGAAGTATATGTGGAACAACCTAAAGGATTTGTGGATCCAAACTTCCCTGATCATGTCTACAAATTGAGGAAAACTTTATATGGCCTGAAACAAGCTCCTAGAGCCTGGTATGACAGGTTGACAAAATTCCTCTCTGACAAAGGATACAGGAAAGGAGGCTTGGATAAAACTCTTTTTGTCAAAAATGAAGGAGGAAAGATAATGGTAACTCAAATCTATGTTGATGACATAGTGTTTGGGGGAATGTCAGATAAAATGGTTAAACATTTTGCTGACCAGATGCAAGCTGAATTTGAAATGAGCCACATGGGAGAATTGACCTACTTTCTTGGACTGCAAGTCACCTAGATGGAAGACTCAATTTTTCTGTCTCAAAGCAAGTATGCAAAGAACATTGTCAAGAAGTTTGGAATGGAGAATGCCAGTCACAAAAGGACTCCTGCACCTACTCATTTAAAGCTGTCCAAAGATTCAAGTGGGGTTAATGTGGATCAAAGCTTGTACAGAAGCATGATAGGAAGTCTGCTATACTTAACAGCCAGCAGACCTGAGATTGCTTTTGCAGTTGGAGTATGTGCAAGATACCAGGCTGAACCCAAAGTAAGTCATGTCAACCAAGTGAAAAGAATTCTGAAGTATGTGAGTGGAACTGACAACTATGGCTTGCTGTACTCTCATGGATGTGAACCAACTCTGTCTGGTTACTATGATGCTGATTGGGCTGGAAGTGCTGATGATAGAAAGAGCACCTCTGGAGGATGTTTCTTCTTGGGAAATAATCGTGTCTCCTGGTTCAGCAAGAAACAGAACTGTGTGTCTCTATCTAGTGCTGAAGCTGAATACATAGCAGCTGGGAGTAGCTGTTCTCAAATGATCTGGATGAAATAGATGCTTACTGAGTATAATGTCACACAAGATGTCATGACATTGTACTGTGACAATCTGAGTACTATCAAAAGTTCCAAGAATCCTATTCAGCATAGCAGGACCAAGCATATTGACATTAGACATCACTTCATCAGAGATCTTGTGGAGGAAAAGGCGATTAAACTGGAACATGTTGCCACTGAACTACAACTGGATGACATTTTTACAAGGCACTTGATGCTAGTCAATTTGAAAATTTGAGGGGCAAGCTGGGTATTTGCCAACATGAAGAAATCTAGCAATTAATTTTGCTTAAAACAAGGGATGAAAGAGATATTTTAGTTAAGTCTACTCTGATTGGGCTAATCATATGTTTCTCTATTTCTTTCCAAATTTTTAAGAAGTTGAATAGACATTCATATATCTCCCTCCTCTCACATTTCTGCAACAATCTCCAATCTCTCAAACGAAGATTTCACTATCACTGTTACCTGTTTTCTAAATCACTCAAAATGTCTCAACTATCCATGTCATCATCCTCTTCAAAGGTGACTGCTTCTTCCGCATCCTCTGATCGCGAACCTAGGGCAATTACAAACTGTATGGATTCTGATGTTCTGGAGATAACTCCTCTTCGTGAACTGGCAGCTGACCCCACTAAGGTCAAGAAGTTGCGAACCAGACATGCAAGAAGATCTCAAGCCTCTCCATCTGGTAAATCTTCTCAACCATCATCTTTTGTTCCTCCAGAAATAGCAAATAGGGAAGGATCTGTTTATGTTCATCAAGTTATTGCTAGACTAGTCACTAGGATTCTAAACGAGAATCACTCTGTACCTGGAATTTCTGTACCTTTGAACCAAGAATCTGCTAGTCCAAATGTTGAAATGAATCCAGATGTCACTCAGAATGTTGAGACACCTGATGACAACATTAGGAAATCTCCTGAAAATCATGATGATTACCAGAAACCTACTGACAAGGATATTGAACCCCCGGTTATTGATGTTGATGAAGAATACTCTGACAATGATTTAATTTCCAATATCAACCCTAGCATAGCTAGAAGGATGATGAACAAAAAAGGAAAGCAGGATGCTGCCAAAAGCCTCTCCAAAGAGAAGGCTACTGAAGTTGTTCATAAGAAAACCAGGTCTGAGAACAAGACTGGAGTAGAAGCTGAGAAGGATCAGAAAGCTGGATTGTCAAAAGAGAAGGGGAAGGTGAAAACTAGAGTACCTGTTGGTAGTCTCTCAAAACCTTTGAGACAACTAATAACCAAGAAAAGGAAGGACCCTGAACCCTCTGAATCTGATGAGGAATCAAAATTTGAGTTTGATGTTGAGAGCCATGTTCAAGACATTCCTCTCAGAAAGAAACTCTCTTCGAGCAAAATGCCTAAAGTCCCTGAAGTTGCCATTGACAACATCTCCTTTCACCATCTAGAAAATGCAAATAGGTGGAAGTATGTATTTCTGAAAAGGATTGCCTTGGAAAGAGAGCTGAACAACAGTGCGATTGAATGTAAGGAGATCATGGATCTAATCAAGACTGCTGGTCTAATGAAAACTATGATAAAGTTTACCAACTGCTATGAGATTCTTGTCAAAGAATTCATAGTAAATTTATTTGATGGGTGTGCTGATGGAAAGTCAGCTGATTTTAAGAGTGTGTATGTGAGAGGAAGGAAGGTAAATTTCTCTCCCTCTGAAATAAACAAATTCCTAGGAAGACCTGATGATGCTTGCCTTGAGCTTGAAGTTACTGACAACCAAGTTTGTCAAACCATCACTGTAAATCAAGTCAAGAGCTGGCCCCTAAAAGGGAAGCTGAATGCAAGCAAGCTGAGCATGAAGTTTTCCATTCTGCACAAAATTGGTGCAGCTAATAGGGTTCTCACCAACCATAAATCAACCATCTCCACAGGCTTGGGAAGATTTATTTATGCTGTTGGAACCATGACAAACTTTGACTATGGCAAATATATCTTTGATCAAACATTAAAACATGCTGGTAGTTGTGCTATTAAAGGCCCTATTGCCTTTCCCTCTCTCCTGTGTGGTATAGTCATTGCTCATTATCCTGATATTCTAGTTGAAAGAGATACTGTATGCAAAAGAGCCCCTGCTCTTGGTTTGCACTATAAGCTGTTTCAGGGAACACATGTCCCTGACATTGTTATGACATCTGTTGAGACATCAACTGTCAAATCTCATTCCAAGAAAACTGATGTTATAGCTGTGCTGAAGGAAACCTGCAAAGAGCTTGATACAAGGAAAAGGACTCTTGAGGACCTGATTGCTAGACTAGAACAGGAGGAGAATGAAGGATAAAGAAGGGAAGAGGATGCTGATGAAGACCAGCATAATGCTGAAGATAGTGCCTCCTCGGAAGATGAGAGTGCTTGAAGATCAGTGTTGTTGAAAAGTTTGCTGCTACTACAAAATGACTATTTATTTTTCTATGTGTTTTTATTATTCCTTTTGGATGACTGTATATCTTAAAAGTACAAGTATCTTTGGCCTCTTTATGGCTAAAAAGGGGGAGAAGATTGTGTGATAATTTTGGTAGAATTAGACTTTGTAGATGTTATTAAAAAATTCTGCTGCTTTCTAATCTCTGATTGTTTAGGGGTTTTAGCCAAAAAATTTCCAAAGGGGGAGTTTGTAAGTGTTTGGTTGTTGGCATCTTTTTTGGTAAAACCAGTTTTGTGAATGTCATGACTGATGTCATAACATTCTGGGATACAAGGTACATTCTGCAGAAAAAGAATGTCATACAGGAGCTACTCAATATGAGTGTCTAGCTGATCATTAAGCAATGATCATATTAATTGCATTCTACCAAAATCAGTGAACATGATTCTTGTTGTCATAACCAATGTTAAGACATCCTGTACTGATCTATCATTTGTGCAGATTTGTTATTCCTGAGAATTTTCAGGAATCAAGTTTATACAGTCCAGATCAGATACTCACGTGGTCATTAGGTTAACTCTGCTTAACCCTAATTTGGTTGTTAAAGACCTATGACCAAGTCTTGAGGTTAACTCTAATTAACCCTAGCTATTTTTGTGGAAACCCTAACTGAAGAATAGCTGCTTATATATTCCTCATGAAGACTGTTGGTGAATGACACTTTTTGACAGAAGATCAATAAGGGATTGTATAGTTGTAACTATTGTGAGACAAGTAATTATCATTGTGATAAGTGACTTGGAGTAGGATTTGATTGTAAGGGTTGTGTATCACTCAAAGCTTTGAAGCACGAGTGTTTGTGTCACTTGATTAAAGCTTTGAAGCAAAGTCAAGTTAGGGTTGTGTATCACTCAAAGCTTTGAAGCACGAGTGTTTGTGTCACTTGATTAAAGCTTTGAAGCAAAGTCAAGTTAGGGTTATGTATCACTCAAAGCTTTGAAGCACGAGTGTTTGTCACTTGATTAAAGCTGTGAAGCATAATTAAGTGTGTGTACTGAAGAGTATTTTCATAATTTCATTAATCGATAAGTTTAGTATCACTGCTGTGATTGAGGGGGAGTGAGCAGGAACTCAGGTTTAAGTTGAACTTAGATTGAAGTTGCATTGGGTAGGTCTTAAGTGAAGGAGATAAACTGGTTGGTTTATTCCTAAATTAATATCTCTTATAGTGTATTTCCTCCCTGGATTGGTAGCCCCTAGACTAGGTGTTGTTACACACTGAACTGGGTAAACAATTGACTGTGTTCTTTACTGCTTTTAAAATTACTGTGTTGAAGTTTGTCAGATACGGTGTCATAACATTCACTGTGACATTGAGTATTTGTTGCCAGAATTTAATGTTTGATTAATGCTTCTCCCAAATCATTAAAAGTATGGATATTGGCATTGTCCAAACTCATATACCACTTCAACGCAGCACCGGTCAAACTAACCTGAAAAAAGTGAATCAGCAGACGATGATCATCAGTATGAGTAGACATTCTTCTCACGTACATCACTAGGTGAGCACGAGGGCAAGTGTTTCCCTTATACTTCTCAAATTCTGGGACCTTGAACTTAGCAGGTATCTTAACATTCGGGACCAAACATAGCTCATTCACATTCTGCCCAAATAGGTCTTTTCCCCTGAGGGCCTTCATCTCTCTCTGCATCTTGTCAAATTGCTCTTGAAAATCATCCATTTTGTCATAAAGACTCAAGTATTCACTGACGGAGGGAAAGGACGACACACATCATCATTAACAAACGGAACCATATTCACCGAAAGAGGTGTAGCAGAAACCGCATGCACCACAGGAGGTGCCAGAGTAACAAAAGTCTGAACCACTGGAGTATCTCGAGGACTAAGATTGAAACCTTCAGGTGAAAAATTCTCTGGAAATCCCCATGGATAACCTTGAGGAATGCGATTCTGAAAAACAGCCGGAGTAGTAGATACGGGAACAATCGGAGCTTCAGTAGTTGCCCTTGTTGGTTGAGGTTGAATACTCGGTGGCTGATTCTGAGCAGGCAAAGGAGCTTCCATCAGAGAAGTCAGATTGGCCATGCCGTCCTTCAAAGAAGAAACTTCCTCGCGCAGCTCGCGATTCTCTTGTTCTAAGTTGTCCATCTTTTTTTGAAATTAGCCTGAGTGTTGTAGTGATGAGTCAGCTTGCTGAACAAAGTAAAGAAGCTTGGTAAGACACCTGGGTATGCATAACTAATGCAAGAAATATGTGCAATATGATGCATGACATGTAATGCACATGATTATTTTTACTTTATTATTTAATATTTCAAGGGATTGAACGTTTATAGACATATTGCAAACATCAAAGTAATAACGCTTTTGAAATACTGAATTTTTTATATTATAATAACTCCAAAATTGATTACAAGTTTCAATGATCTCAATTAAAAGATGAAACTACAATCTAAAACCCTGAGAAAAAGAACTTATGGAGATCACTTTATACGCTGGCGCTTCCCCATGAGTCTGGCAATCTGAGCTTTCAACCTCTGGTTTTCTTCTGTATATCTGATGGCAATCTCCTTCCAACATCTGAATCAGGAAGTGAGTGATCAACACCTGATTGAGGCCTAGGAGAAAATAAATCCCCTTGCCTCTCCATAGACTCTACAGCTTGACTCTCAAGGATCTCAATCAAGTCGTCTTTCTCCTTTAGGTCTTCTCTGTAGGAACTTTCTAAAGTTTGGAACTTGTTCTTTCGAGCATCCTTACCCTGTTACATCCTAACAAAAGCAAGTTGCAGCTCTTCCAGATCATCTAATAACGGAGGAGTGGTCTTTACAAATAGATCAGGCATGGGTGTCTCCCGGGTATATGGCATCTTTAACTGAATGGCTCTCAATCAGATCCATTGAAGATATGGATCCAAAGAAACAACACCCCTAGGTCCCAAATCCTTCCTACCCTTATTATGAATGTGACGCCAGGCCTTCACAATCTGCTCCCTAGCTTCCCTATGGTCTTCCCCTTCCTTCAGAAAGAAACTACTCAAATGAATACTAATCGTTTAATCCCTCATCGGATAACTAAGTTTTCGCCGTGCTAGAACAGAGTTATAGTTAATTCCTCCCTTTGTACCAAGAAGAGGTACAATGGGAAAACTACCAGAACTGTCAATAATCTCTATATCCTGGTAAGCTCGATGATACCAATCAATATCCGAGTGAGTAAGTGCCATGATCTTAGGAGCCCAACGGGGTTCCTTCTTGACATCCCAAAAAGCATCAGATTGAGGCATATGAGAGATAAACCACCGGTATAACAGAGGCGTACAACAGATAATCATCCCCCCGTGATAAGAATTCTGAAGATGAATAGAGTAATAAGCATCACCCAACAATGTAGGAACTGGGTTCTCAATCATGAAGATCCTGATAGCGTTAATGTCGACAAACTTGTCCACATTAGGAAATAAGAACAACCCGTAAGCAAGTAGAGCAAAGATGACCTCAAAAGAAATTGTACTCTTCATTCTGGCAAAGTAACGAGCCTTCTCCAATAAGAACCGAGCTGGTAATCCTCTAACCCCTCCTTTGGTAGTCATATGGGCTTCCAACTCAGACTTCCCCAGGTGAATCAAAGCAGCAATCTCATGTGATTTTGGCTCACCCTCCAAACCAGTAAAAGGAACACGATCGGTAATTAGGTAAATCCAATAGATAAGAATATTCCTCCAGTGTAGGCATCAACTTTTAGTCGGGAAAAGTAAAGCAATGATACATTGGATCATAGAACTGAACCAAGGTCGAGAGAATACCCTCCTTCATCTTCAGCTTCATGAGAGGAATAATGGATCCATACTTCTTCCGACAGTCTGCAAAACACTCGATTTCGGGAATTAGACTGATCAACTCATCTACCTTGGGATCCTTGAAACTGTACTTCCCGATCTTTCTCTTTCCAGAATCCATGGTTAAAAAGTACCTAAGATATTCACAAATAGTCAACCTTTAAATCCCTTGAAATATGGTTTCTTTAAAAGATGCTTATGAGTGCATGGATGCATGATGCAACAATCACACACAAGATCACACATATAAGGTTCATAGGTTCAACGTCACGAGCATGAGGTCGAAGGTACTACCCATAAGGTGTTGGTATAAAGTTATCACCTGCCGAACAAGGTTCTAGAGGTTACCAAAGTCTACATCCTTCCTTCGGATATTACCAAATTCCCGATTAACTCGATAATTAGTAATATTATCAAGAAATACTCGTCCGAGTGTAGTATCGCGTGACAACTATTTCTGGATTACTCCGTCATAGCTTCCGCACTACAACTAAAAGGCTAAGATGGGTTTGGTATTCTACGGTCCTCAGTTTCAGCAGGCTCCCAGGTCGAAAGCAGTACGTCTTCCCGATTACTCGGTAAATGACACTACAGTCAAAGGGGCCTCCACTGAGTGGGGGATCTCATGCCTCCTTTTTTGGGATTACTCCCTCAAAGTTAACATGACTATACCGCCCGTCTTATCTTAAAGTTTTCCCAAGTCTGGGTATACGACTTATGAGTAATCACCAAGCACCCTGAAAACTAGAAAATCCAGACAAACATATATACAACATATAACACAAAACAAACAGTAATATCACATATACTGATATAGAAAAAGATAGGCTTAACCCATTTTAGGGATGGACCAGCAAGAGGTCAATCTTTCCCCAGTGAAGTCGCCATTTTTCTGTAGCAGTAGAAATGTTCAAGACTAAGCCATTGGATCGACTAGACTTTATACAAATCAAAATAGAAATTTCCACCGCGCTTTATTGTTTCCAAAGGAATGGGAAAAGAGAGAATAACCCAAAAAGAAGGGGAAAGATTCAAGGTAAGGGGGTTGGTTATGCAAAGGGAAGGTATTAGAACCCTAAACATCTATGGTACTCCGCATGAGCCTCTTTGTAAAATATGTATATTTTGGATATATCAAAAAATGTTGTATAAAAAAATGGATGGTGGAGGTGAGAAAAGAAATATATTTATTTTATAATTTTTGCACCTGCCGCAGTTGTGTACCTTTAGTGCCTACGTACCACCTTTTCGTGCAATAGTGGATCAGGGTACACGTAGTTCCTCTTTCAAAAATTTAAAACCCAAATGTGTTGGTTAATTTTATAAGATAAAACATCATCGTCATTGTCCGTATGGAAAACACACCTACTACCCATAATCATGAGAAAGGAAATTTGCATCATCTCAAAGTGGAGGATATGGCTTGGATTTTAAAATCAACAATGCCTCACTCAACACCCAAGGGGAAAATATCTCTCTTCACTACTTATTGTAGAAGTATAGTTGTTTGCATCACTACAAGGATTGACAAGAGTTTAATCTTTTATGAAAAGTTTTAAAGGTAAAAAGCCAAAGTGACAAAATGGTTTGAAATGAGATTGATTTACTTTTAGTCTTCTCACAAAAAAACGTCAAGGTATTATTAAGTTGATTGGAGTTTATTTATGAAAATGTTATGAAAATGCACGGACATAAGTCCAAGTTTATTATGAAAATTGTTCAAGTTCAAAAACAAGAAGAGTTTTAAAAAAGGGAAAGAAGATTTTTGAAATTAAAGAAGATGGGAGGAGAAGAAGGGACTATCCTAAAGCACAAGGTAAAAGCCCGAGATAAGAACCATCTAACCAACAAGAAGCCAAACCTTGACATTATGAGCCAAGATAGAATTCCCATTCCTTGGATTGAAACTAATCAAGCAAAGAAATACTAGACCCATTGAGAGAACCAAACTTCAAGTGTATTAAGTCTTCATAAAAATTTGGCAGAGTAACGGTTGTATACGGGCGAATTCCATATTACAAACAAAGGGTGTAATCACAAAAACCTTCACACAAAAAGAAACAAACAACCCAATGTCTTGAGGTAAACCTCAAGAACTCCAGACAAAATAATCAGATAAGATCACAAGGTCTCCAAGATAGGCCAAGGTTTCTAATCCTAAGTCCAAGAAAAAGTCCCATGCTCCATAATGCCAAGGATAGTAACCAAATAGTCCAAGTACCATTAAATTGTTTTTAGGGTTTATGTTGATTTTTAAGTATCTTAAGAAAGGAAAAGAGAAGCTCAAGTAAGCAAAATAAAAATGGAAAGAAAGTAAATGCTCAAATGAGCAAAGATGAAAATGGCATGAAATGTAAATGCTAAAAGTAAATAGTACATAGAGCATAAAAAAGCATAAAAGCATAAGGTAAGACAAGTCAATAATTAGTGGTTAGTTGGATGACCATCTTGAAACTTGCATTTGGAACTTATTAGAGGATTGGTAGAACCAAAGCCTCCACACAACAAGTTGCATTTGCTTTTTGTCAAGTATATCATCCATTTGGAATTCTCACAAGTACCATTTAATGATTAACGATGTTTAAGTGATCTGCGTTGACCAAAGGTGTTGTAGATCCATTAGAGGATTGGTAGAACCAAAGCCTCCAACCAATTAACCTCAAGGTTATTGGATCAAAGAGATCAAATTAACATACTTGGACTTGCAATCATAAGTTTGGGCCACAAATGATCATTTATTTGAATCAGGACAAAATTTAGCGCTATGTTAAGCAATCGTAAGTGGACTTATATAGAAGTCGCACCTATTTTGAGGTCGGTCAATAGAAATCTATGCACCATTTTTTTATACATGATATAGAGATCATGCTCCAACAACATTTAGTGCAATAAGAAAATGGAAGAGATGAAGAGGGATGAGGAAGAAAAAAAATACAAACCACATTTGAATTAAATTTTAGTCAAACTATTATTAAAATCATTCATCCATTGGAGTCAAAACAATTATGTGGACCATTGGAAAATATAAAAATCAGAAATATGTGGACCATTGGATGAGAGTCAAAACGCGTTAGTAATCAAATCCAAGGGATCTGGCGCGCTGTGCATATCATGGTCATTAGTGAATATTGTACATAATCATTAATTAAATCAGATTTTGAAAAAAACAGATGGCCCACCTTCATTGGTTGGAAGATGACACGTTGGTCATCTTCAACCTCTATCCACCACGAATTGCAGGTCTCTCAAACTGTAAAATCAGAAGCTCAAACCTATGCCATTCGCTTCGTCTCTTCAAGACGAAGGCAACCACACCCTCGTGCCAAATTTTTATAAATTGTAGTTCAAGCAATTTGAAAAGAAAGTTTTAAAAAGGGATTTGAAATTTCATATTCAAAACGTGTTTCCAGTAAGAAGTAAGTGTTGCGACTAGAACCAGGGAAATGAGAGCAACAGAATAATATCAGAGTTTTGAAGAATTGATGAAGAAATCTACCTATTGAAGTTGAGTTGCAGAGCGCAGAAACTGGACTTCTATAGAGCAATCTAAGGCACGATTCTTGAGTATAATTATATGCTTAGCTTCAGGGAAGATCAAGGAAGGTGAATTGAGGGAAAAATTGGATTGAAAAAGGCTCGAGAATGGATTTTGAAGTTGCTGAATTTTGAGTTATGGAACAAGTTTGGCAGGGTGATTTTAGCTATCCAAGCTTGAGAAATTGAATGGGATAGTTCATTTATTTATAGGAGAAGCGAATGGGATCAAAAGGAAGAGTGAATGATCCGTTTTGGAGGGAATTTGTGCAAACCTCATGCACGAGCAAAGTGTGATCCAAACTTGACCAAAACTCATCCAATTCTTGCATTTTGATGCACTAATTCCATTGGGAAAGTTGGATAATCATGTTTAGACCCAAAACGTGTGTTAATTAGAGGTTTAGAGGTTGTAACATGAAATTCAAATTCTGACTTGCAAGGAAACTTTAATTCCAAGTTACCATTTTTGAAACCAAGGCATTCTCAACTCAAGGGGTCTTAGGGCATGATTCTTGATGCTTTAGAAAGATGAGGTTACAAGATTTGCAATGGAAAAATAATGGAGTTAAATGGCTACTTGAGATGAAAGTTACATTTAGTCAAAGATGAAGAAAAAAGGTTGACTTTCCATACTTAGAAATATTTAAAATTCTTCTTCAAAAATTACCTATAATCTCTTCAATGCAAACATGGCCTTCCACTTGGAATTTGCTCTTTACCAAAAAATATGGAATGAAGTAGATCCCTTTAATGACATTTTGAAACATGAACCACTCAAAATCTCTAAAAATTGAGCAAGTTATGACTTGTTGAAGTTGGCAAAAAATCTTGAAATGACCTATAATCTTTTGCAAATTTAAGGCAAATCTCCATCCATTTCCCACTTTGCACATAAAAGAAGGCATAAAGTTCACATCTTCAAGATCATTATGGAAAACAAATGGACTCAAGGTGATGAAAATTGACCAAGTTATGATCATTTGAAGTTACTTATGTAAAATTATGGATTCATCTAGATGACTTGTAATCTTTCTTCTTCACCAAGTTTCTTCCACATGAAAACTCCTTGGAACTTTTGAAGTGATTTGTAGGTAACCCTTTGAAGATAAGGATGTCTTTGGAATCACTCAAAAATACCAAAAGGTGAGCAAGATATACTCCTTTGATGTTCAAAACCCTAGTTGAACAAAATGTTTCGCCTATAACTCTTCTAACTGATTCTTTAACTCCCTCAGATATGAAGGAGACATTCGATACTGAGCGATTGAAACCGGAGCGGTTCTTGGAACAAGATAGATAGAGAACTCAACTTCTCTTTCTAGTGGAAGAGAAGTGACATCTTATGGGAAAACATAAGGAAATTCACACATAATACGAATCTCATACACACTCCTCTCACTTCCAGGGTCTGAAGTAAGAACCAAAAGGAAAGACTTTTCTTGAGTAAAAAGGAAATTAACCAAATTAATTGTACCTTCGTTCAGATTCCCAATAGCATTGACAGGAGTGGTCTCTTCGACAGGAATGAAAATAACTTTCTCTTTACAATCGATGTACACTGAGTTAGATGATAAATAGTGCATTCTTAATATTACATCGATCTTATAGAGCGGTAAGCAGATAAGATCAAATAAGAAGTTACAATCATTGAAAGTAACAGAACAATATTTGCAAAATTTCTGAGCTTCCACTACATCGTCTGTAGTAGATGAGATGAACATAGGATTAGAAAGAGTAGTGGCTTCGAATACGAGCCGCCACACACACGAATTAGAATTAAAGGAATTCTTCGCTCCATAATCCACTAAAACAAACAAAGGTTGATTATTAATAGAACGCGAATAGGAAACCAGATTTGTGTTTCCTTTGGCCTTCCTCGCATACAAGGTGTACACACGACCTCCAGTCTTCGCCTGAACATTCTGATTTAGACAGTCCTTAATCAAGTGACCCGTTACTCCACATCGATGACACCTCATTAGGTCTCCCCCAACAATTACCATTATGCCACTTGTTGCACTTGTTACATAGAGGCGGTTGAACCGATCGATCATAATAAACTGGATTCCTTATGAGAGGAGAATTTCGAGGTTTCAGGTATTGCTCCGACTTCCCCTGATCTTTACGCATAGGCCTACTTTGTTCTCTTTCTTCCTTGACTCTTCTGAAACTATTTTCATCAACATAGCATTGCCTCGGACATTCAGGATAAGTAGAAAATTCCCGTTGGGACACACTATGGGCCACATCAGCATTTAGTCCAAACAAAAATTGGTCAATCTTCCATAATTCATCAGGTGCATAGACAGCTTAGCTGGAGTAAGCAGTCATGTCTTCAAATTTCTCAGCATACCCGGACACCGAGATGTTGCTCTGCTTGAAAAGTTGAAACTCACGTTCTTTTTGAGCACGTAAGTTGTTTGGGTAGTACTTCTCCAAGAAGGTTGTCTTGAAGTGCTGCCAATCTTTTGGAATCATATGGGAAGTGAAATAGGTAGATGCAGTATCCCACCACCTACCCGCTGAACCTTTCCGCATTTGAGCAGCAAACATCACCTTGTCCTCCTCAGTACACTAGATAGCCTGGAACACCCTCTCCATATTCCAGAGCCAAACATGTGCAGCTACAGGATCCAAGCCACCTGTGAGCTTGTGGAATAGGAGCGAGAGTGGCTAGTTGTTGTCCTTGCATTCCTTGCATCATTTGCATCATCGTTTGGTTCTGCTCTTGCATCTGTGGCATCATCTTCAGCCAAGGTACGTTCGCATCTCCAACTTCAGGCTCTATTTCCACATTCCTAGTTTTGGGCCTTCTGGGACCTCTGCTTCCATCATCCATCTTCCTATTTGTCCTACACATAGAATCAAGTTGATCAGGCTCAATTTCATAAGTAGAATGCAAGGAGTCATGTCGGCATTTACACATATGAGGCAGACTTATGCCGACTTATGATGTATCATGGTGAAGCTGAGAATCGATCTGCTCTGATACCAACTGTAACACCCCAGACACACATTTCCTAGGATTTGTGCATATGGTATTATAATGGTACATAATCATCCATACGTAAGCAGCAGAAATATAAATATGTATTAGTACAGATTACAACTTGCCGAAATTATCACGGCCAAAACAATACAATATAGAATAAAGATCCAAAAAAGAAACGAAACATCGCCATGAAGCACCATCAACAAGCTAACTCGTCTTACCCTTGCCACAATCATGTCTCGAAGGACCTGAAAAAGATAATTGGAATGGGTTAAGAGTACTAAATCTCAGTGAGTCCCCCTATCTTAAGGTTTCACTCAGTTCTACAGGGTGCATGCATCAAAATAGATCCACCACGAATCCGGGTTTTCTCTCACGGCTGGGTACAAGTACACATCAACGGTACACCACCGTTGGAAGTCTCATAACTGCCCAATGAGGTAAAAACAAACATATAATCAATACAAACAAGTATGTCGCCCCGTATCCGTGTGAGAGGAATCTAGGAGTAAGTTTACTTGCCCCTACCCAAGTTACACTATCACACCCTCGGTGAGTTACACACATGCATCGCATCGAAAGACTTGTCCCGGTCATAGCACGATGATCCAGATCATTTCTGAGTGGAATTTCATCTGTGACAAGTTCTAGAATGACATTGTCGATAAGGTGTAACACCCTATTTTCCCCGTCAAATAATTAAATGAAATAAGAGTAAATTAAAAATTTCCAATCAACATCAAAATAGGATGTCACATTTCATCATCTTAAACATTAACTAATGGATACATAACATATTATTTTCAGATGAACCGTCATCATAATCATCATGGTATTCAACTTCACTTAATAATGCAATGAAAACAATCCAAAATTTAATTGGTCAACAACTCCAACAATCCATAAACAACATCTCATCAATTTAAAAAAAAGATTTATAATACTCTCAAAATCTTTCAAAGACAACAATAATTAAATAAGCAAAACAAACGTCCATCCACGATGTTACGTATCAGAGCAAGACCCGACTCGATCTATGCACCATGAGGCGCAACTCCATACCTCAAGCTACTCTAATCTTCGTCACCTACGTGTCACCCACGTGGAGGCAACATTCAAACAGAAGAGGTGAGATATTATAACAATATAAACGAATTTATGATAATGAATATATGACTGATATATCATGTAAGGTTTCCGCTTAATAATCACCAATTATAGTTCATAACAATTACACAGATACACACTTAACTATCATCATCCATCATACAACATAATTCGAACATACAACTCAACTTCATCGTTATATCCATAATATGCAACTCAACATCATCATTATATCAACAACAGGAAATTTAACATCATCATCGTATTAATAATTCAAAATATGCAATGCGACTGACACTGATGCAAAATGCATGTGGTACCAATAGGGAAAAACCCTCAACTTAATAATTCCAACTTGGGACAACAACTTTATAACGCCTATACAGTCCATCATAATAGGGGAAAAACATCATTTTAATGATGCCAACTTAGGGAAACATCATCATAACGCCAATACAGGCCATCGCTTCATGAATGCATGAGACACTGAAATGCAATAACTTAATTTCACATTGATTATTCTTACCTATTAATGCACCGCCAATACAAGCCATCACTATCAACATTATCATGCATATCATGTCACACAATCAAAACACTCATGCAATATCATAATACTCAATCACAATACGAATCTCACCGATTCCATCATCATATTAATAACTTTGCAATTACATCAAAAAATCAGAATAAGCCAATACATGCCATTAATCCTATATCATAACACATACATCATCACAACATCATCACATCAAGAAATCTCTTTACATTCACTGTCATATTCACAACTTTACAATCACAGCGCAACATCAGAACAGAACAAAATCCATAAAATCATCTCATACTGTTTTCAAATCTTTTTTATTTAGTAAAAAATATTTTTAGCTTTACGTAGGTTTGAACGGCGCGTCAAACGGAAAACCGAGTCAAAAGTCATGAATTTTCAAAGATTTTCAAGAATCTGCCATTTTTAGTAGGATACCCGGGTACCCAAATATGGTAACCAGTTACCCCATGTCAAGATGGCCAAAAATGCTATTTTTCGAATTATAACCGGGTACCCATATATGGTAACTGATTCCCACTGTTCCAGAATAAAAAAAAATAAGATTTTTATATTACGAAAAACACTTATTTGTCCCGTAAACATATCTAACTTCCACCTATTATAACGTTAATGTTTATAATTGAACTTCCTATAATCATACCTCAATACCAACCATTTTAATTCACACAAAAACACAATTAAGCACTTAAATTAAGTGATTATTTCATCCAAATCAAAAATCATTGTTATAGCAATTACACCCAAACATCACCCATCAATCAACTTCATTTATACAACATCAAATGCAAGAATTTCACACTCATTCATCATCAGCAATTGTCACATAGATAAATCACATAAAACATCTAATTCTCACAGAGATTAATATATAATTACATAACCTAACTCTACCATAACCCATCATCATATAAACCCGTATAGAGTTAGAACCACACCCTTACCTTAGGTTTTGAGTTCTCTTCCCTTCTCCAATGGAGTCTTCCCTTTAGCCCTACGTTCTTTCTTTTCTCCTCTTCTCCCAAAAGCACTCTTTTTCCCTCTTCTCCGGTTTCTACGATCGATTGAGAATAATGATTCTCTCTATCTCTTTAGACCCCTAATATAAATTACCCCATATTGCCCTTCCTTATTTTTAATTAATTATTTAATTACTAATATTATAAATATCTTGTATCTATAGTAATAATAATAATAATAATAATAATAATAATAATAATAATAATAATAATAATAATAATAATAATAATAAAATGATTATTAGTCTTCTCACCACACCCCCATGGTTCTATGGTTTCGGTCATACACCCTTAACAACTCAGCTTCTATAATTTCTAAGATATCTAATCATCAACAAATACATCACATCACATCACATCACATCATAAAATCTATCAACTCATACAAATACACTGCATCAACTAATTCGGCATAATTCATATATTCATCAATAATCACTGATATTCATAGTAATTTAATTAAATAATTAATCTAGATTTTTGGGGTGTTATAACTCTCCCCCACTTAAAATATTTTCATCCTCGAAAATTACCTATTGCAAATAACTCCAGATACGACTCTCGCATCCCATCCTACAGCTCTAACGTCATGTTTAGAAATCTTTCGGATACTACTATTCAACATTATATATCATCTGTCACACCCCAAAATTTCTCTACCTTTATAATCATATTTAAGTTTCTTTAAGATAGATCGTGTTATGTAATTTTTTTCTATGGGGGGTGGGGGGGGGGGGGGGGGGGTAAAACATGTAGAAGGAGTCTGTCGATTTAAAATGAACCATCAATATCTGATGGCCTATTTAGTTTTAAAATAAGAGTCTATTTCAAAGGTGGGGTGTGGTTTTAACTAAGGAGGTGTAAACAATTTTTTTAAGACTCATTACAGGTTTCTTTCTTTTTTTTTCCGGAATGATGTATAGAAACAGTTCATTTTGTTTGAAGCTCAATAGGATTAAAACTTGATGGCCCAATAAGGTTTTTTGACTAACTTTCAATAATGGGGGTATGTATTTTAGACCTATATATGGTCATGTTTTTTTGAAAGCTCATTTCTCTTAACCATAATCCACTTTCATTTTGTATTGATTTATCTATCAACTCTATTATTATAACTATATTATTATTACTATTTCTATCTTAATCAATATTTGATTATGATATTATTAAAATTATTAAATATTATTGTTAACATAGTAATTTGTATCATTATTATATAAATCATCGGAATTATTTTAAATTACATATTGTTATTATTATTATTGTTATAGTTTTAGTAAATTGAATATTTTTATTCTAAATGTTTGGCCTGGTCAAGATTTGGGTTTCAAACCCAAAACCCAACCCAGTGACGCCATCCTCATATTTTACCCTAATCATCTCAAGCCCAAAATTGAGAAATAGTCATGGCCCAAAAGTCATAACATCCACTGTTCAGATCAAAGAGAACGTAACACATGCTTCAAGGAAAAATCGCATAAAAAATAATATTCAAATCATTAAACGAATCAAATCTTTTCATTCAAAGAATCAAACTGGTACCAGTACAGAAACAAATTGAATCTATTACAAAACTAAATAAATTTCAATCAAATTGTCACTAAAATTAAATCAAATTACAGTCCGAATCAATTTCAATCACTAATTTGATATTAATCACTAAAAAGTAACGCTAATCACTAACAAAATTCTTAAATTGACTAAACCTAAAACATTATAAATACCTAAGACTAGAAACATAAAAGGGAAAAAGGATTTGGATGAGGAAAACATAAAAGAAGAATTTGGAAGAGGAAGAATCTACAGAAAGAAAACTCTATTGAGAAATTCAAAGAAGAGGAATTTAGGGTTTCAATATCTGAAACCCTAAATCACTACCACTAACTCTCTTCAAAGCACCGTTGAGCCATTGTCATCGTTACCACCACCACTGTAAACTGCGAACACGAGAAGAAGAAGAATGAATCAGCTACCGTAATCGAATTAAATGAATACAGAAAAGCATGGTTGGAGGTAATGATCTCTTAGATTCTTTTTATTTTTCGTTCGTTTCTGCGTTTTGATTTGAAGGGTTTGGATAGTGGGTTTAGTGTTGGCATCAGAGAAGAAGAAGGGTGGGGCGCCGCCATATAGAAGAACTAGGGTTTGTGTTAGAGAAGAGAGGGACCAGATATGGGGAGAGAAAGAATAGTGGAAATGAAATGAAAATCCCCTGTAAAAAACAAATATGATATGTTGTATGATTCAGTGTGTGACGCCTCACGCGTGTTACCATGCTCCCTCAAATAACCAGTGCATGATCATCATCCTGTGTCGCTAATGCGCCTACCCATGATAGCTACCATACACGCGATCTTACCCAGTACAAAGGGACTCAAGCACCGTTGGGCCAAGCCCATTTCCAAATACACCCCTTCCTTGTCACTTTGTTAAACCAAGTAAGAACGTTGCACCCCAGCCTATTGGGACCATTTCAATATCTGAACTTGGGACTTATTCCTTATACACCCTTCTTTTTACTTCCTGAACAAAAAATACACCTCCAGCTTGTTGGGCCTGAATTTAATATCTGAATTCAGGCCCTTGTTGTTAGAACCCCCTATTTTACTTCCTCAACCAAGTTTACACCTCCCCTACGATTTACTTACTTTTCTTTCTTTTTTATTTTATTTATTTTTTTCCTATTTTATAATTACATTAATTTACTATTAATTATTATGAAATCAAATATTTTTTTTACTCATAAAATATATATTTTATTTATTGCATTAAAATGTCTTTTACCATGCATTTAAATAGAGATTTTATTTTTATAATTAATATATAAAAAACATTTAACAAACATCAAATTATTTTTCATAATAAATTAATTCAAAATTTAATTTTTAGAAAAGGTTTAAGAAGCATATTTTAATTAATCGTGCGCTTTGTCCAAACTTTTCGTTATTTACACAGCCGGGCAAATTGCGGGGGAAATAAAAATATTTGCGTAGTCCATGAAAAACACAAACCCACGCAAACTGCGAAATAGGACTCAGATTCCTCCTAAGAGGATACGTAGGTGTGATACGGTGGAAGAAATGATTGTTATATACTAGTTTGCGTTTTTTGTTCGCAAATGTCGTGGTAAGCAAGAGTCGCCACCAACTTTTCTTTTATCAAAATTAAGGAAAGGGTGAAAAGAACAAAAAAAGACTTTTTTTGAGATTATTCTGAGTAAAGGGGTAGATTATAGAAAGGGAAGGTGTTATCACCCTTTCCATCCGTAGTTATCTATGGGCTCTTAGAGGTTTGCTCATTTTAAAAGTACTTTGTGCTTTGTGTAATTGAAAATGTTTGGAAAATGCCTTAGTGAGGCGATTTACTTTGGGTTTAACTCTTGTATCAGTCTTTAAGAGTGTTAACTAAGCAGATGTTTTGAAAATTTCTTTTGAAAAGTAGTATTTGTGTAAGTGCAAAATGTTTTTGAGCAAACTTCTAACAGCTATCTACTTTTATACTCGAAAAGGGTCGTTCTTTTCCTCTTATCCTTTAGACAGTGCTATCTCACTATTAGTGATTAGGTAGCCCTATCGTTGGATGTATTAGGGACATTCGAAAGGGACGTTACAATCACAAAGGAAACTTGTGGAGACGCTTTAGCAATTTTGTTTAGGGACTAAATCATTTAGCGAGAAGGAAATTGTAGGGTCATCGAGGGACTATGATTTTTTGATTTATGGGTCTTTGCTAAAGCGTTCCTGCCTCATGACTGTTTTATTTCTGAAGGCAACCAAAGTGGGGTACCCTAGAGGTGTGCATGTGTAATTGTGTTCAGTTCAGTTATTTATATTTTGCATTAAGGTTTGCTAGCGTTTTAATTTCAGTCTTGTCATACATACCTAATTACTAGTAGTAATATTGTACAGGAAAATAAAGTGCGAAAATATAAACCTACACGATTACATGGCTTCGGGGATGGAGTATTTACAATGTACAAACAATTGGGGGAAAAAATAAAGAAAGCAATGAAAAATCCTATTTAAAACAATTACATCCTAAATAATAGTTACATGAATATATAAAGAAATGCGAAAATGAACAATGCCCGAAAGAATGAAAATACGTTCTAAAACCTAATGAGAAAAATCTTTTTTGTGTTGTTTTTAATTTAAGAAAATAACTAAATTGATTATTCTAAAGTCTATTTAGAAAATTAACTTAAGAAAAATAAACTAAATTCTTTTTGTGGTTTTTTATATTTATGAAAAGAAATATTAAATCTAAATTAAGTCATAAATTCTAGTTCATTTTAAATTAAGAAAATAGTTAAAATTTAATTAATTAATTAATTAATGAAATTCATTATTTAATTAAAAAAATCTATGCCTAATTTTTTTGTGAGGTTATTATTATTATTATTATTATTATTAAATAATATTAAGAAATGAAATAACTAAATAAAACAAAAAGAAAAGAGATTGGGCTTGATGGCTAAAGTAGAATGGGGGCAATTGAATTTCGCTAAGCCCAAATTGTGAAGCCCAGGTTCATCCTTGGATCCATTGTGGGACGTACTTGATGGTACATGGTATCTCATGTTCTAGACGTCATGCATTCCATGTAATTCCCCTAACCTGCTCGAAGGATATCCAGGAACTCATATACACACATTAGAAAATTCAATAATTAATAAAAATAGAGATTCGAATTTGAGATTATACCAAAATGGTGATAGCTTGGATCCATTGATCTGGGACCTTTCAAGCTTTGAGGATGGTTGGAACAGGACCCTGGGAACCTCAAGAGCAATGTATGATTACTAGTTCGGACCAAAAGTACCTGCAAAGTTGGTTTCGAATTTTTATCACTTTTGATAATTTTTCAAAAATGGTAGAGCTTTCTCTAGGCTGTGTAGGCTAATTGAAATGCTTTCTAGATGCTTGTTTATATAGAGAGGAATAAGGAGACAAGAAAACAAAGATTTAAACAACCTTAAAGCAAATGTTTCAAAGCCATGAATGAAATTTGTAACTTTGGCCAAAAACAAGGAAACTTGTCATTTTTTGAATTTGAATGAATGTCCAAAATTTTATGGGCCTAGGCTGTCCAAAACATCAACCCAAAGCTCAAAGCCCATTTCCAATTATTTTATACATTTTATATTTATTTGAAATAAATTAAAATAAATATGAATAAAATAGTTAGAAAATGCAAGTCATGGAAAGAATAATTTTAGAGGTCCTATATAAACTTAGGAAGATGCTTGAAGTCCAATAAATTGAGCCCTTGCCTTAAAACTTCAGATTTGCTCAATGCATAATTCATGAAAATTCCCAAATTTTCCAAACTTGGGCAAGCCATAACTTTCTCAATATGTATCTCATGATGATGATCTTGGACCTTTTGGAAATCCCAATATGTCTACTTCAATACGTCTTTTGATCTATTTTGCATTTGATTATTTTATCTTGATGTAAAAGGTCTTGGCAAAAAGTGGCTTTTGTTGACTTTCTAAAAATGACTTGTAATGTATGAGCTTGTATTTTTCAAATGGCGCATTTCTTGAACTTGAGGGTTGAAGATATGTTTTAGGGAATTATATTCTATTCAAAATGAGCGTTGGTTGGAAAATTTCTGATAAGGTATGAGAAAGTTATGCTTGGTCAAAGTTTGGTTGAATTTTCGTATAGAAACCCTAATTTGCCATTTTTGACTTTTGATGGGTTAGGAGCATTTATTGAGGAATTATGATCAACCCTTGATCAAATGATGGATATGACTTCAAAATATTGATATTGACCAAAAATCTTGATGTTTGACGGTACAAGGGCAACAATTGACTTTTGACCTAGCATAGTTGATTTTCCAATACTTGAGCAATTGACTGAGCAAACTTATTGAGAAAGGCATGAAACTTGGCATGGATGATCTTGAAGACATATTAGGACCATGGTAATCATTTGAGACTCTTGTAGCTCAACCATCTTGATGAAAATTGAAACCCTAGTTGGGGGTTCATTGCCTTAGGAGGAGAATTATCTGGTCCATTCTTGGTCAACCTTGAGCAATTGAGAACCTCTAGGAGTATGTCTTGTGTGAAAATGGTAGGGAAAATTTTGGGGTACAACAGCTACCCCTATTCAATCTTCTTAAACCTGAAGATTTAGATTGGCTTGTTTGCCTTTCGTGATTTGAAGGTGGAAGATGATTGGACACTAGAGTGCCCAGATATTTGCACTCGTCCGAAGTGAGATTGTAGGTGAATAATATCGGGAATGGGATTACAAATTCCATGACAGAAGACTGTCAGAGATGGTCTTGAAGATTCCATCTGAGGAGTATGACGGAGAGTCTTCAGAGATGGGCTTAAAGATGCCATCCAAAATAAATGATGACTTCGTAAGAATTCTCTTTGTAGGGATTCTTGTTCCTGCTGTCCGAGGAGGAGTCCGCTGGGGAATGTTTTTTAAGGGAATAAAGTCTAGGAGCTTTGGTTGTCCATTACTCTACTGGGGAGTCATCTCTTGACTGAAGAGACGAAAGTGAACTTCTATCTAGTCAGGATCCAGGCTTCGCAGTGACTTACAGAGGATGATAAGGCTGACTGCTATCTGGTCGTATTCTAGGATTCACAGTGACTTACTGGGGAAATGGGATTAACCTGTCATATGGTCATACTCCAAGCTTTGCAGTTTCTTTAACTGGAATAGAAATAAAAAAAACCTTAGTGTCGATTTTATTGAACCAGAGAAAGGATCTACCGGAAAAGAATCAGTAATAAATAAATGGTCGATTCGAGCTGAACCAGTAGAGGTCTTGATTTATCTTTGAATTGATTTAAATGAACCAGAAAAAGGTCTACCGGAAAAGAATCAGTAACAAATCAATGGTCGATTCAAACTGAACCAGCAGAAGTCTTGGTTTATGTTTGACTGGATAGGAATCAGAAAAATCTTAGTGTTGATTTAACTGAACCAGAAAAAGGTCTTGGATTATCTTCAACTAGAATTGGAATCGGAGAGATCTTAGTATCGATCTAACTGAACCAGACAAAAGTCTTGGAATATCTTCAACTGGAATAGAAATCAGAGAGATCTAAGTGTCGATCTGAATGAACCAGAGAATGTTTTGGATTATCTTCAACTGGATTAGGAATAAGAGAGATCTTAGTATCGATCTAACTGAACTAGAGGAAAATCTTGAATTAAGTTTGTCTGGATAAGAATCAGAAAAATCTTAGTGTCGATTTAACTGAACCAGAAAAAAGTCTTGGATCATCTTCAACTGGAGTAGGAATCAGAGAGATCTTAGTGACGATCTGACTGAACCAGAGAAAGTCTTTAATTAACTTTGACAGGAATGGAAATCAGAAGAATATTAGTGTCGATTTAACTGAACCAGATAAAAGTCTTGGAATATCTTCAACTGGAATAGAAATCAGACAGATCTTAATGTCGATCTGACTGAACCAGAGAGGGTATTGAATTAACTTTGACTGGAATGGAAATTAGAAGAATCTTAGCATCGATTCAACTGAACTAGATAAAAGTCTTGGAATATCTTCAACTGGAATAGAAATCAGAGAGATCTTAGTGTCGATCTGACTGAACCACGGAAGGTCTTGTAAGGGCATCTTTCTGAGGAAGATCTTGAGATAACCCTATGTTATACGTAGCTTTTGAGAATACTACCAGGTCACATAAGTAGTCAACGGTGTTTGTTAATTTGATCTTATCCTAAAAAAGGTAAAGAGTTAGTAATATGCAATGTCATGATGTATGAAATGCATTGTGATGATGTTCTCAAAATAAATGAGATTATATTGTATGCGATGTGTATGTACATGCCATGATGTATGAATACGGGATGCTATTGCGATATTTCTTAGTCGGGGAAAGTAAATCCTGGATTGTTGCTGAAGAGTATTAGGATGTTTAATCCTTCGTTTCCGCTGGGGATGATGAATGGGGATAATTCGCTGTGGATTTCCTCTTTCTGTCTGAGGAATTTATGCCATGGATTGACTCTGCTTGAGAATAACTTTGTGCAGGGAGGATGCTCCATTGGGAGATTTTTCCGTTGTAGAGAAATAAACTCTGTTGGTGAATGAGCTTCCGCAATTTGAGAAATAAACTCTACCCGGGAGGAGGTTATAAACTATTTAAGATTATAAAGCTCGGTTGGAGAAAACAGATTTCAGTTCTTTAAAAGCACTTTGTTGGAGGAGATAATTCCTGTTAGTGGAAGAAAATATCAAAACTTTGGTTGTTTCTACCCTGTGGGGAACATAGACGTCACAGGGTCATATGTAACAGTGACTTCATTTCAAATTGTCCCTTCCCTTGTACCATGCTGCAGAGAGTAATTGTCGGGACTAAAATGGTTTCCAGACTCCGCCCTGTTTCTTAAAGTCATTAGCAACTGTCTTTTTGTTTCTGATGCAAGTATTTGTGAACATTGATCATATTAAAATGCACATGTCAAAAATAAATCATTGGAATTTTTTGCAAAACAAAACAGAAAAATAACAACAAATAGTTTTTGTACTTTCAAAGAAATGATTTGTATTGATTTTTTTTGAAGTTCGCCTATAACAGGCATTTTGTACAAAGAGACTGATGTTCTAGTAGGAAAACTTAGCCGTGAGAAATGAAAATTACATAAAATAGTGTACAAAGAGAAAACAACTATGTGTAATAACCCCATTGAGTTTCAATTCTGCTATTGCCCCTATGTCTTCGAGCGTCTCATCACTTTGCTACTCGTCTGAAGCTGACTGGATTGATTGGTACCATTTGAGCTTGGTAGTTGATACTAAAGTCTGGTCGCAACGTGATCCAATGGGACATAGTGATACACTTCAAATCCCTAACTTTTGCCTGGACCTCCCTTTCCGGTTTTCAGTCCACCGTGATACCCTTTTTTTCCCAAGCCGCCTTTGTAGGTTCTCAACTTGTCGGGTGTACATATTTTTTTGTCTTTATCCCTAATTTTTTCCTGAACCCTTTTGGTTCGCCAGGATGCCGTTATTTTTGCCTAGTCCAATCAACCTAGCGGGTCTTTATCTAAGCGCAGTATCTTTTCACTATGTCTGCATTAACAGGGTGAGGAAGGTCGTCACCATCCATGGTGGTCAGAATCATGGCTCTATTGGAGAATATGCTTTTGATCACAAATGGCCCTTTATACATGGGATTCCATTTTCCCTTGGGATCACCTAGTGGCAGTATGATGTGCTTGATTACCAGATCACCCACTTGATATACTTGACGTCTGACCTTCTTGTTGAAAGCCTTGATCATCTGTTTTTGATACATTTGACCATGATAGACAGCAGTAAGTCTTATCTCATCAATCAGATTCAGTTGATCAAGTCAAGTATGGATCCAATCATCTTTGTTAAAACTCGCATCCTTCATGATCCTCAAAGAAGGGATTTGGACTTCAATAGGCAGGACAACCTCCATACCATACACGAGTGAATAAGGTGTTTCCCCTATTGATGTACATGCTGAGGTGAGGTAACCATGAAGAGAAAATGGAACATCTCATGCCAATCTTTGTATGTCACTGTTATCTTCTGCATGATTTTATTTATATTCTTGTTAGCAGCCTCCACAACACCATTCATCTTTGGCCGGTAAGGGGAAGAATTATGATGATGGATTTTGAATTGTTTACAAAGTTCAGTGATCATTGTATTGTTGATATTTGTACCATTATCTGTGATGATTCTCTCTGGCACACCATACCGACAAATCAGGTTATGCTTGATAAATCGCGCCACAACATTCTTGGTAACAATAGCAAAAGAGGCAGCCTCGACCCACTTTGTGAAGTAATCAATGGCCACTAGAATGAAGTGATTCCCATTGGAAGCGATAGGCCTAATCTCTCTGATCATGTCAATGCCCCACATTTCAAAGGGCCAGGGAGCCGTCAAGACATTCAAGGGAACCGGAGGTACATGCACTTTATCAACATAGATTTGGAATTTGTGACAAGTTCAGGAATGCTGATAACAGTCTGCTTCCATAGTGGACCAAATAGTATCCCGCCCGTAGGATTTTTTTAGCCATGGTGTGTCCACTAGAGTGGGTTCCAAAGGTACCTTCGTGTAAATCTGCCATGATCCTCTCTGCTCGGCTCTTGTCTACGCATTGAAGCAAAGTAGAGTCATGGTTGTGCATATAGAGGATTCCATTACTGAGGAAGAACTTTGCGGAGAACCTTCTCAGAAACTTCTTATCATTGACAGACTCCCCCTTAGGATACTCTTGAGCCTCAAGATACCTTTTCACTTCGCGGAACCAAGGTTTGTCTGCTACCTCTTCAGTGTCAATCTCATAGCAGTATGCTGGTTCATCCAACCTCTCAATAGTGATCTGAGGAGCCTCGTTGTCCCACTTGATCTTGAACATAGATGACATAGTAGCTAGCGCGTCCGCTAACTGATTCTCTTCTAGTGGAAAATATTCAAAGGTAACCTCTTCAAAGTGTGGAAGCAATGTCAGCATGTGTTCTTTGTAAGTGATAAGATTTGGGTGCTTTGTGTCCCACTCTGCTTTGATTTGACTTATCACCAAGGCTGAGACCCCGAAAACACTCAAGAACTTGATCCTTAGGTCAATAGCAGCTTTTAGACCCATGATGCATGCTTCATACTCCGCCATATTATTGGTATAGTTGAAACATAGTCTGGCAATGAAAGGACTATGAAAGGCTTCGGGAGATATGATTACAGCACCGATGCCATTGTCGAGTGCGTTGGAGCCTCCATGAAAAACCATAGTCCATCAGGATCATTCCTTAGGTCCTTCATTCGGTCCAGGTTCTTCGTAGTCAATGACTAACATAATGTTCTCATCCAGGAATTCAAAGTTCATGGATTGGTAGTCATCCACAGCATGATGAGCCAAATGATCAGCTAGTACACTTCCCTTGATTGCTTTCTGGGTCATGTATTGAATGTCGTATTCGGTCAAGATCCTCTGCCATCTTTCTATTCTTCCGGAGAGAGCGGGATTCTCGAAGATGTACTTAATCGGATCCATCTTAGATATCAACAAAGTGGTGTGGGTCAACATATATTGTCTCAGTCGGCGAGCAGCCTATGCTAAAGCGCAACAATTTTTCTCGAGCAGTGAGTATCTTGTCTCATAGTCGGTAAACTTTTTGCTAAGGTAGTATATTGCATGCTCTTTTCGACCGGACTCATCATGCTGCCCCAACACACACCCCATTGAATTATCTAACACTGTTAAGTACATTATCAAAGGTCTTCCTTTAATCAGAGGCATCAGAATTGGAGGCTCTTGAAGGTATTCCTTGATTCTCTCGAAGGCGGTCTGGCATTCGTCATTCCACTTTACCACTTGATCTTTCTTCAAGAGTTTGAAGATTGGGTCACAAGTAGCAGTTAAATGGGAAATGAACTTGGCAATGTAACTTAGGCGTCCTAAGAAGCCCCTGACCTCCTTCTCAGTGCGAGGAGCCGGCATCTCTTGTATAACCTTCACTTTTGCAGGGTCTACCTGAATTCCCTTGTCACTGACAATGAAACCCAAAAATTTACCAGACCTTACCCCGAAGGTGCACTTGTTCGGATTTAACCTCAGCTTGTACGTCTTCAACCTATTAAACAACTTTTGTAGATGATCAAGGTGTTCTTCCTCAGTTTGAGACCTAGCTATCATGTCATCCACATAGACCTCTATCTCATGGTGAATCATGTCATGAAATAAAGCTACCATGGCTCGCTGATAGGTTTCCCCAGCATTCTTCAACCCAAATGGAATCACTTTGTAGCAGAAAGTGCCCCATTGCGTGACTAAGGTTGTCTTCTCCATGTCTTCAGGTGCCATCTTGATCTGATAGTAACCAGAGAAACTGTCCATGAAGGAAAAGATCTTGTGTTGCACGGTGTTGTGAACCAAAATGTCAATGTGGGGGAGCGGAAAGTCATCCTTGGGGCTTGCCCTGTTCAAATCTCGGTAGTCCATACACATTCGTATCTTTCCGTCCTTTTTAGGTAACAGGACTATGTTAGCAACCCATTAAGGATAAGAAGTGACAGCTAGGAACCCGACGTTGAACTGTTTCATAACTTCTGCTTTGATCTTCTCTGACATTTCGTGGCGCATACGATGGACCTTCTTCTTTACCGGAGGGAATCTTCTTTAGTTGGCAGACGATGAACCACAATATCCGTGTCTAGTCCTGGCATGTCTTTGTACGACCAGGAAAAGATCTCGACATAATTATGCAACATCTATAACAACTGCTGTTTGACACTAAGCTCCAAATTTGCACCTATCTTGACCTCTTTTTGGTTCTCTTTTGTGCCCAAATTCATTGTCTAAACAGGCTCTTCATGAGGCTGTATAGTCCTTTCTTCCTGCTATAACAGTATGACAAGTTCTCCGGGTACCTCACAATCTTCCTCACCTTCGTCTTCGGCTTGGTTGATTGGATTTTCAAAGTCATAACCGACAATAGCAGAACTATTATCAATGGGATCCATAGTGGATATGGATCTGCAGTTTGATACATTGGTGTGTGTAAGAGCATAGTTGTATAGACAAAGTAAAAAGCAGAAAAGAAAAACAGAGAGCGCAAAATTTGTATGCATAAATGTCCAATGCTTTATTAATTCCATATGAAATTGAAACATGATAACCCTCACAAATAAGCCATTGTGCCCCGGGTAAGACACATGGCCAAAAAGATTATATTGTTTATTACATATTCAAAAACAAGAAAGAAAATTACTTCTGAACAAAAGTAATTGGTACAAATTCTTTTTCTGCCCAGTTGATGAGTCCACCGTTGGTAGTAGGGAAAATCCAGCTATCCATGTCATACTCATTGTCAGCATCTTCCATGGCGGAGACAACATCAATATCATTAATTCTTGAGCCGTGCTTGGGCATGGGTGCAGTTATGACGTTGGGAGTCTCAGGCAGATCGAATTCAATATCCTTTTCCTTGATCAGATCCTGCACCTTGTTCTTGAAAGCCCAACAGTCATTCCTGTCATTCTCGGGAGTCTCAGAGTGGTAGGCGCATCGAGCATTGGGATTGTAGCGGGGAGATGCGGTGTTGGGATTCTTGCGAGCTTCCCTCAAGGTAACAAGATTGGATTTCAATAATTGAGGCAAGACTTGGGATAAAGTCATATTTATCCTGGTAAACTATCTTACCGGCCTTTCTGTTCTAGGCTGATTGTTCCTTTGCTGAGTAGGTGCAGGTTTAGGGATCATAACAACCCCTACCGCTGGACGGCGTTCAGGTTTATCCTTATTCCTTTGGTTGTACACAACATTAACCTCTTTTTTCCCAGAAAATGGCTTTCTTTCTGCACTGGAGGACACATCCTTCTGGATCTTACCACTCCTAATTATAGCTTCCACTCTTTCTCCCGTCAAGATAAATTCAGTGAAGCGGTCTGAAGAGATGCCAATCAGTTGGTTGAAAAATGGTCCAGATAAGGTACCCAGAAACATATCCACTAACTCCCTATCAGATAGGGGGGGTTGGACTCTTCCTTCTAAGTCTCTCCACTTCTGTGCATAGTCTTTAAAGTCCTCACTCGAACCCATAGACATATTTTGAAGTTATGTACGGGTGGGAGCAAGGTCTTCATTTTATTGATATTGCTTGTAGAAAGCCACAGCCAGGTCTTCCCAATTACAGATGTTGGCCCCTTCCAGCTGGTAGAACCATTCTAGTTATGTTCCAGATAGACTATCCTGAAAGAAGTGGACCCATAAGTCCTTGTCACCAGTGTGAGGTTGGATATTCCTCACATAAGATCGGAGGTGCATTTTAGGACATGAAACCCCATCATATTTGGAAAACACTTCCTCCTTGAACTTTTGTGGGTTGACAACCCCAGAGACCAAACCCATCTCTTCAAAATCCAGACCGGTACCTGCAGGACTTCCATTTCATTCAAACGGTCCTCCAGTTGTTTATATTTTCCATCAGTAGGAGGATACTGTTCCTCATCATAGTCAGATTCATCATCGGATTCTTTTGGACTGGAGTCTTTCTCTCTTGTTTCCTCCTCTATATTGTTTCCTTCCTTTGATGAAGTTACTAGTTCAGAGGCTCGCCGCACTGGTCCTCTAATCCTTCTTCCCAAGTTCACCACACCAACTGGTTTCCTTGGCTTCTTCTTTTTAACAAGAAGGTCTTTCAGTTCTTCTTGCCCTTTGGCCAGAGCCATGATCATCTGTTGAAACTGAGAATTCTGAGTCTGTAGATCCTTCACTGTTTGTTCTAGAGCCATTGCTGAAATAAACAGTGAAGAGGATGAGATGCATGCTTTGACACTTGTTTATGAAATCATATGCATGATATATGTATGTAATGTTTTCAAGGATCTCGTAGGGTAAACAAAAAAATTTCAGAATTTGCAGCTTTGATTGAAGAACTGCATACCATTGAGTGTCATTCAACGAGAGTCAAGCTCACCATATCAAGTGGGTCATAGCCCCTGACTCAAGTTGTTGAGTTTTGACCTTTTGACGGCATTGGCTAGAGGAAAATAAATCCCCTTTGCCCCTTGCTAAACATCTGATTTACCATAAAATGCATCACAAACACTTGAGATCCTTGAAATAGTTAAGGGAATGATGTGGCATGATGTTATGATGTCATGATTATGCTAAGAAATCACAGATATATCAAGCACAAGCAAATCACATAAAAACCTTAGGTTTAAGGCTTACATGGGTTTTAAGGCCATACCCTCTTGAAGTTTGATTGGTTCAACCTGTCCGATAACTAGTAACCGGGTTCTAAGGGATCTCAATATCACTGATCTTTCCCACAAGCTTCGTTCGATAGGAAACTGACTTGCAACCAAACAAAACTCAGGAGTCAAATCTCAATGAGTGTAGCATCGAGTATCTGCCAACATTGGGAATACACCAAAGACGACCATCTCACTACGTCCTAATAGCCAAGTTGTTAATTTAAAGGTTCTAAGGTCAGTTGACGCTTCATGACACCATGCAGCGGCCCCGTATTCTCCTTGATTAACTCAAGGGCTACTGTTACCAACTAAAGTGTCGCAACAATGTAGCTATCGCTTCAACCGTGTCGGTGTACCTTGCACAATTTCCACGATCTATTGCTACTTACCTAAAAGGTTTCCCCAGATCCGGGTGTAGGATCTATAGTAACCCCAAACAGTACCATTAAAAATAAAGCAAACAAACAGTCAAAGAAGCAAAATGATCTAGACCCTAAGGTAAACCCCACTTTTATTACAATCCCCAGCAGAGTCTCCAGTTCTATGATACGGTGGCAGAACCGACTGTTATATACTAGTTTGTGTTTTTTGTTCACAAATGTCATGGTAAGCAAGAGTCGCCACTGACTTTTCTTTTATCCAAATTAAGGAAAGGGTGAAAAGAACAAAAAAAGACTTTTTTTGAGATTATTCTGAGTAAAGGGGTAGATTATAGAAAGGGAATGTGTTAGCACCCTTTCCATCCGTAGTTATCTATGGGCTCTTAGAGGTTTGCTCATTTTAAAAGTACTTTATGCTTTACGTGTTTGAAAATGTTTGGAAAATGCCTTAGTGAGGCGATTTACTTTGGGTTTAACTCTTGTATCAGTCTTTAAGAGTGTTAACTAAGCAGATGTTTTGAAAATTTCTTTTGAAAAGTAGTATTTGTGTAAGTGCAAAATGTTTTTGAGCAAACTTCTAACAGCTATCTACTTTTATACTCGAAAAGGGTCGTTCTTTTCCTCTTATCCTTTAGACAGTGCTATCTCACTATTAGTGATTAGGTATCCCTATCGTTGGATGTATTAGGGACATTCGAAAGGGACGTTACAATCACAAAGGAAACTTGTGGATACGCTTTAGCAATTTTGTTTAGGGACTAGATCATTTACCGAAAAGGCAATTGTAGGGTCATCGAGGGACTATGATCTTTTGAATTATGGGTCTTTGCTAAAGGGTTCCTTCCTCATGACTGTTTTATTTCTGAAGGCAACCAAAGTGGGGTATCCTAGAGGTGCGCATGTGCAATTGTGTTCAGTTCAGTTATTTATCTTTTGCATTAAGGTTTGCTAGCGTTTTAATTTCAGTCTTGTCATACATGCCTAATTACTAGCAGTAATATTTTACAGAAAAATAAAGTGCGAAAATATAAACCTACACTATTACATGGCTTCAGAGATGGGGTATTTACAATGTAAAAACAATTGGGGGAAAATAAAGAAAATAATGAAAAGTCCTATTTAAAACTATTACATCCCAAATAACAGTTACATGAATATATAAAGAAATGTGAAAAATGAATAATGCCCGAAAGAATTAAAATACGTTCTAAAACCTAGTGAGAAAAATCTTTTTATGTGTTGTTTTTAATTTAAGAAAATAACTAAATTAATTATTCTAAAGTCTATTTAGAAAATTAACTTAAGAAAAATAAACTAAACTCTTTTTGTGGTTTTTTATATTTATGAAAAGAAATATTAAATCTAAATTAAGTCCTAAATTCTAGTTCATTTTAAATTAAGAAAATAGTTAAAATTTAATTAATTAATTAATTAAAGAAATTAATTATTTAATTAAAAAAATATATGCCTAAATTTTTTGTGAGTTTTTTATTATTATTATTAAAAAATATTAAGAAATGAAATAACTAAATAAAACAAAAAGAAAAGAGATTGGGCTTGATGGATGAAGTAGAATGGGGGCAATTGAAATTTCGTTAAGCCCAGATTGTGAAGCCCAGGTCCATCCTTGGATCCAGTGTGGGAAATACTTGGTGGTACATGGTATCTCATGTTCTAGACATCATGCATTCTATGTAATTCCCCTAACCTGCTCTAAGTGTATCCAGGAACTCATATACACACATTAGAAAATTCAATAATTAATAAAAATAGAGATTCGAATTTAAGATTATACCAAAATGGTGATAGCTTAGATCCGGTGATCTGGGACCTTGCAAGCTTTAAGGATGGCTGGAACAAGTCCCTAGGAACCTCAAGAGCAATGTACGATTACTAGTTCGGACCAAAAGTACCTGCAAAGTGGGTTTTAAATTTTTATCACTTTTGATAATTTTGAAAAAATGATAGAGCTCTCTCTAGGCTGTGTAGACGTATTGAAATTCTCGCCAGATGCTTGTTTATATAGAGAGGAATAAGGAGACAAGAAAACAAAGATTTAAACAACCTTAAAGCAAATGTTTCAAAGCAATGAATAAAATTTGTAACTTTGGCCAAAAACAAGGAAACTTGTCATTTTTTGAATTTGAATGAATATGGACACCTTTGCACGAAATTTTATGGGCCTAGGCTGTCCAAAACATCAACCCAATACTCAAAGCCCATTTCCAATTATTTTATACATTTTATTTTATATTTATGTGAAATAAATTAAAATAAATATGAATAAAATAGTTAGCAAATGCAAGGCATGACAAGAATAATTTTAGAGATCCTCTATAAACATAGGAAGATGCTTGAAGTCCAAGAAATTGAGCCCTTGCCTTAAAACTTCAAATTTGCTCAATGCATAATTCTTGAAAATTCCCAAATTTTTCCAACTTGGGCAAGCCATAACTTGCTCAATATTTTTTTCATGATGATGATCTTTGACTTTTTGGAAATCCCAAGATGTCTACTTCAATACCTTGTTTGATCAATTTTGCATTTGAAGATGTATCTTGATGTAAAAGGTCTTGGAAAAAAGTGGCTTTTGTTGACTTTCTGAAAAAGACCTATAACGTATGAGCTTGTATTTTTCAAATGGCACATTTCTTGAACTTGAGGTCTGAAAAGAAGTTGTAGGGAATTCAATTCTCTTCAAAATGAGCTTTGGTTGGAAAATTTCTGATAAAGTATGAGAAAGTCATGTTTGGTCAAAGTTTGGTTGACTTTTCCTATAGAAACCCTAATTTGCCATTTTTTACTTTTGATGGGTTAGGAGCATTTCTTTAGGAATTATGATCAAACCTTGATCATATGATGGATATCACTTCAAAATTTTGATGTTAACCAAAAATATTGAAGTTTGACTGTACATGGGCCATAGTTGACTTTTGACATAGCATAGTTGATTTTCCAATACTTGAGCAATTGACTGAGCAAACTTATTGAGCAAGGCATGAAACTTGGAATGGATGATCTTGAAGACATATTAGGACCATGGGAAGCATTTGAGACTCTTGGAGCTCAACCATATTGATGAAAATTGAAACCCTAGTTGATGGTTCATTGCCTTAGGAGGAGAATTATCTAGTCCATTCTTGGTCAACCTTGAGCAATTGAGAACCTCTAGGAGTATGTCTTGTGTGAAAATGGGAGGGGAAATTTTGGGGTACAACAGTAGGCATGCCACTAAAATCATGGGGAGTTCCCCTAATAAAACTTAAAACTCTTTTTCCTAAAAATTGCGCTTCTAACCCTTCGTCTAGAACCGAGTCAAAGACTTACTTAGGATAAAAATTAAGGGTGGCGACTCTGTATCCCAGACCAGTTACAACAGTTGGCGACTCTGTTGGGGACTCAACCCTAGGTTTAGAAGCCTTGTCTTTAGGTTTTATGGTTTTTATTTTTTGGGTTTTTTCTTTATTTTTCCGTATTTATTTATTTATTTATTTTTCTAATTATTTTACCATATTATCATATATGTGGTGGGATTTTAATTTTCGCAAAAATATTTTCAAAAACGTTTAGAAAGAAGGTTCGTCTATTAGCCAAGGGGTTACATCAGCCCTATGAGTTTATGTGACTACTTCGCCTAGAGTCAGTGGAATTCCGCAAAAGGAATACCTCTCAAGAGACATCCTCTTCGGAAGTAGGACTTTGGAATGATACCTATGACTCTTTGTACAACTCTTTGCTCAACAAGGTTATGTGGGCTTGGAATAAGGTTAATAAAAGGAAAGCTGAAAGAAAGAATGTTGTGGCAAAAGAACCATACACTCGATGGGTTCTGGATAGGGTACAATTTATTAAGTTGCCATTTGACATAGATCCCGAATACAATCCAGAGGCTCCTCCTATGTCCTTGGAAGAAATGGATGATCTGAAGAACGCCTTAAAACAAGCTCAGAGGGAAAAGGAAGAATTAGAGCTTAACCTCCTTAACTTAACCAAAGAAAAAAGACAAATGCAGCGTATACTTGAATCAAATGACCAACAACTTCGGAGGGATCAATAGGAATTTGAAAAGGAGAATCTCAAGAAGAAACGTACAACCTAAGGGTTGTTGAGTGCTACCTTCAATCTAGATTCCCACAACCAAAGTTTAGAAGATGCTACTAATGAAATTGGGAGGTTAACCAGATGGTATGAAAAGGCGACACAAGACAAGAAGGTGCTGGAAGAGGACCTAAGAGCCCAGATCCAAAGTTTGGCGCAAGCTTCTTTAGATCAAGAGGAGCAAATGAAGTACCTCACCACCAAACTCCAGGACAGCCAAGAATTATAGATAAGGGAATGCCTTGAAAGGATGAGGGCAGAAAGACTTCTTGCTTAGAAAACTGAAGAATATGAGCAAGTGTTCCTTGAGCTAGAAGGCCTCTGAAAAGATTTTCTGATAGAACGAAAACTTTATACAGAGATGAGGGCTGAAAAAATGTATTGGGAAGAGTAGTACAAGAATAAGCATGAAAGACTCACCTTCTTAGCCAACAACCTCATTGAAGACATCCCTAGAAGTTTGAGAGACGCGGAAAATGTAACTGTTCCTTTTCCAAAAGATGTTGAAGACTTTCTCAAGCTTTGTCGAACAATGGTCGATCGTTTCAGAGCAGACATCCACAAGCGTCCTTAGAAGATTGTTTTCCCTTTGTTTACTTTCTTTCAGCAAGTTTATTATTTTAAAGTTGTAATATCTTTCAATATCTAAATTAATTTCTCTTTCAAAAACAATTGTTACTTTCTATAAAGGCATTTTATTTTCGTATCTCTTTTGCGTATTTATTTTTAAGATATTCACCAATAAAAAAAATAAAAACCTAAAAAAAAATATAATAAAATATATATCCAAGTGAATAAGACATTCAAAAGCTGAAACCCTAGCATATTCATACATATTCATATGCATGCAAACATTCACAAACACATGCATTTCATACAAAGACTTATCTTTTTCAAAAATAAATTCTCCAGTTAAACCATTGGTAGAAGAAAAGCACCACCTTCTTGTCCACCGTATCAAACAAGAGTCTATCAACAAAAAGCAATGGAGCAGATTGAGGAGAACCAAGTTGCATTCAAGGAAGATCTCGAACAAGTCAAGGGCGATGTCAACTAAATAAAAGGAGACATGAGTCAAGTTCTTCTAGCTTTGAAAAACATCATCGACAGACATGATCAAATTCCTATAGTAGCTTTTGAAGAAGTAGCCCAAAAATCGGTGCATCAAGCGGTCACCAACCGAGGAAAGAGCCAGAAACAGGACTCCAAAAGTCCATCATGGCCCAACAAGAGACAAAACAAGCTGAGACTAAAGAGTTTGTCCCACCTCCACCAAAGTTAGGGGCATCCCATACCCTGCAAATTCCGATCAACAATGCAGACAACTACTTGGACCTGCAATATTGAGACGACAACCTAGAGGATGTCAATCAAGAACCTTTAAGAACGAACGATACTCATGTTACTGAGAATCCATTGGTGCTGAATCAATTCAAAGCTCTTGAGGAAAGATAGAAATTTATGGAAGGATATGACGCCTTCGAGGTAGATGCTCTTGAAATGGGTCTAGTTCCCAATGTGGTGATCCCACCAAAGTTCAAAGTATTTGATTTTGGAAAATACAAGGGGCTCACTTGTCCAAGGAACCATCTGCGCATGTATTACAGAAAGATGCATGCCCATGCCTACAACCATAAGTTGATAATTCATTATTTTCAAGATAGTTTAAGCGGGGCATCCTTGGATTGGTATATACAGTTAAAACATGTTCACATTCAAACATGGGCATATCTCGCCAATTCTTTCTTGAAGCATTACAAATATAACTTTGACATGGCACCTACTCGCACACAACTCCAGAACCTGTCTGAGAAGAAAGACGAGTCCTTCGAAGATTACGCTTAGAGATGGAGAGAGATGGAATCCCGTGTACAATCACCACTGTTGGAGAAAGAACTAGTACATATATTCATGGGAACCTTGCAAGGGGTATACTATGAAAATATTGTAGGAAGCATCTCTTAAGGATTCTCGAATCTAGTGACTATTAGAGAAAGGATTGAAGATGGAGTAAAGATGGGAAGATACAACGGGGACTATCAAATACCCCTTACAATGCAAAAAGACATGTTCCTAACTTCATAAAAAGAAAGGAGGGAGAAATTAATGTTGTAGCCTCACAACCAAGGGGACGACAACCATTAATAATTCCACAAGGACAACAACAAAGCAAATTTGAAAGGCCGCAAAGAAATTTTGATCCACTACCTATTCCATATAGTCAATTATTACAATACTTGGTCAAGGAATCTTTGGTAGAGCTAAAACCTCTATCTCCTCCATTCGGGCCACCCCCATGAAAATACAATGCCAATGCCAAATGCGAGTATCACACTAATTCTCCTGGGCATACCATAGAAAAATGTTGGGCTTTCAAACATAAAGTGCAGGATTTATTGGATTCTCAGGACATCACTTTTGAGAAACCAAATATCAAGTCAAACCCCATGCCTCCGCATGGTGGACCAACAATAAATGTAATCGAAGTAGTCACTAACTGTGGGGCGGACAGACAAGGAAATGCCCCAATAAATTTGTTGAAAGGATATCATTTGGAGTGTGGGTTCTTGTTGGAACACAAAGAAGCTTTCGAGAGAACATTACAGAAGTTGGTGGACCAGGGGATAGTCCAATTCGGACCATTACCTGAAGAAGAATATGTATCTGTAATTGAAGGAAATACAAAGAAATCGTTGGTAATCCCTTATCAAAGACCAAACCTTAACAAGAAGAATCTTGTAATCCCGTGGGGATAATCAGCAGAAACCCCAGTAGTAATACCGAAGCAAACTCTAAGGATATCAGTAGTTCCAAAGGCTACGATGGTAATTAGGGGGCCATTACCTATCCCTTACGAAAGTGATAAAGTAGTACCATGGAGTTATCATTCAACTGTATACGTTAATGGATTAAAATAGGAATGTGAGCCATCATCAAGTTAAGGACCTGCAATCTCAAACATAGCAGGAACGGGGGGTATGACCCGCAGTGGTCGAATCTTTGGATCTGAACCACCGAGGAAGAATGATGACATAGTTAAAAATGAAAATGAGGTATTAGCAAAGGACAAAGGAAAAGCAATGGTGGAAACAAGTCAAGAAAAAGAGCCTCCAAGCAAACACTCTACTGATCAAGAGGCAGATGAGTTTTTGAAAATAATTAAAAGAAGTGACTATAGGGTGGTGGATCAGTTTCACCAAACCCCAGCCAAAATGTATATACTCTTGTTGCTCATCAATTCAGAAGTGTATCGAGACTCTTTAATGAAGGTTCTAAGTTTTTCCCACGTCGTGGAAGAAATTACTATAAATAAGTTTGACAATGTTATAGCAAATATGACGTCTGGATCATACATGGGTTTTAATAACATTAAGTTACCTCTGCAAGGCCGAGCTCACAACAAAGCATTGCACATCTCTATTCAGATAGGTACTACCAACCTATCTAGGGTACTCACCAATATTGGTTCTTCCCTCAATGTATTATTAAAATCCAGCTAGATGAAGCTAACATTGGATGGTGTCATAATAAGGCCAAATTCTATGATAGTTAAAGCCTTTGACGGTTCTCAAAGCTCAGTATTTAGATAAGTGGACCTTCCAGTCAAGATTGGCCCGCATATGTTCTATATCACTTTCCAAGTCCTGGATATAGAACCGGCATATACATGCTTACTTGGGCGGCCTTGGATTCATGCAGCAGGGGCAGTCACTTCGACCTTACATCAAAAGCTGAAGTTCTTAGTTGAAGGGAAATTGGTCATAATCGATGGTGAAGAGGACATCTTTGTAAGTCAAATTGAATCATACAAGTATATTAGTGTTGACAAAGATTGTATAGCCACACCATTCCAGGTCCTAGAGGTTACTTCAATGGTAACCTTACCGGTGGAAAAAATCAATAAACCTACGACAACTTCATGGAGAGATTTGCAAACATCAGTAGAAAGTGGTACCTCGAAGGTTTGGGGAAACTCCTAGAAATTCTTGAGAAAAATAATCGCTTCGGTTTGGGAAACGAATTATCAAAGGATACTCTAAAAGGAAAAGCACGGTTTCCTCCAATCCAAGAGACCTTCTTCAACAAGGGAATAGAGCATGGTGGGCAGGTACCAATGATATCAAACAAAGGCAACTTATTTCATCCGAGAATGCGCCCCAGGCGAAGAGCTCAAGAGCTGGATAGCTATGGAGATTCTCGATATATTTTTCTTTTCTAAGTAATTTTTCTTGTTTTTGACAGAACCTATGTCAAGCCCGAGGCATAGGGGTTTCTTGTAAGGGTCCCCTCATTTTGTTTTAGATAGTATTCACAATTAATAAAAGTTATATTTCGTATTAAATTAAGATCTCTGTCTTTCTCTTACATTTATCTCTTACATATAAAAATTGCAATACTTTTCTTCATATGCATTTTTCAAAATTCACATGCTAAAACCGACAGCAAAACATGATAAATATGCAGATCCATTCCTAAAAACACTGATAATGTTACTAATGCAAAATCCGATATAATTTTGATGCTCCCATCAACCAAGATGAAGTGGAAGATGATGAAGATCTTGAACTTTCTGAAGAATTGGCGAGAGAGAGAGAGAGAGAGAGAGAGAGAGAGAGAGAGAATGAAAGGCCGACAACATACAACCATACCAAGAATCTATTGAGACTGTTAGCCTTAGCATAAAGGAATATCTTCAAGAGATCAAGCTAGGGGAAACATTGGAGAAAAGCGTCAAAAAAGGATGATCAAGCTATTACATGAGTACATGGATATATTTTCCTGGTCCTATAGAGACATGCTGGGATTGGATACAGACATTGTGGTGCACAGACTACCTCTAAAGGAAGGCTTCTCTCCAGCTAGGAAAAAACTCAGAAGAACTTGTCCAGACATGTCCAACAAGATTTGAGAGGAGGATCTTAAACAATTCGATGCATGGTTTTTAGCGATGGTAAATCATCCACCTTGGATAGCTAACATTATGCTAGTACCCAAGAAGGATGGAAAGGTATGCATGTGTGTGGATTATCGGGATCTGAATAAAGCAAGTCCCAAAGACGACTTCCCTTTACCGCACATAGATGTTTTGGTGGACAACACAGCTCAAGCTTCAGTATTCTCATTCATGGAGGATTTCTCAGGCTATAATCAAATCAAAATGGCATCCGAAGATATGGAAAAATACTACTTTTATGACACCCTGGGGAACGTTCTGTTACAAAGTAATTCCATTCGGTCTTAAGAATGTCGGGGCAACTTATCAACGAGCTATGGTCACGCTATTCCATGATATGATTCATAAAGAGGTTGAGGTGTACGTAGATGATATGATTTCCAAATCCCACACGGAAGAGGAACACATCATACATTTATAAAAGCTATTCAAGCGTCTGAAAAAGTTCAAACTAAGGTTGAACCCAAACACATGCACATTTGGCATCAGATCAGGCAAGTTGTTGGGTTTCATTGTAAGTCAGAATGGTATCAAGGTAGACCCCGACAAGGTAAAATTCATACAAGAAATGCTAGCTCCAAGAACAGAGAAAGGGTTTTGTGGTTTCTTAGGATGATTGAACTACATTTCAAGGTTCATATTGCACCTAACAACTATGTGCGAGCCTATATTCAAATTATTGCGAAAAGAGCAAACAATGATATGGAATAATGATTGCCAAACGGCTTTCGAGACAATAAAACAATACTTACAAGATCCACCGCTCTTAATGCCACTAGTTCCTAGAAGAACACTCATCATGTATCTGACAGTGCTTGAAGGGTCAATGGGATGTGTTTTGGGATAACATGACAAAACAAGTAGAAAAGAGCATGCAATCTACTACCCCCGCAAGAAATTTTCTGACTGCGAAATGAGGTACTCACTTCTCGAGAAAACTTGTTGTGCATTGGCTTGGGATACAAAGAGATTGAGGTCGTATATGTTAACCCACACCACATGGTTAATAGTAATAATGTATCCTTTAAAACATGTGTTCGAAAAACTTGCTCTTACATGAAGGATTTCCCGATGGCAGATGCCACTATCAGAGTACGACATCTAATATGTTACTCAAAAGTTCGTCAAGGGTAGTGTGCTAGCGGATTACCTAGCTCACCCGCCGTTTCCAAAATATCAACCAATAAATTTTGACTTTCCAGACGAAGATGTTATGGTTATAGGTGACTACAAAATACCAGGGCCCGACGAAGGACCTGAACCAGGGGCACGTTGGACACTCATGTTCGACAGAGCTTCAAATGCACTGGGCACGGCATTGGGACAGTTTTGTCTTCTCCAAAGAATTACCGCAAGCCTTATACTACAAGGTTGTGTTTTGACTGCACCAATAACATCGCTGAATACGAAGCATATATCCTGGGTCTGGAAGCTTCCATCGATCTAAGAATCAAACATTTTAAAGTATTTGGAGACTCCACACTGGTCATGTACCAAGACAGCGGCGAATGGGACACTAAACATCCCAAACTGATTCCATATTGGGATCATGTTGTAAAGTTAGCTACGGAATTCACTAAGATTAGTTTCAGTCATATCCCATGAGAAGAAAATCAAATGGCAGACTCCTTAGCAACTCTGTCAGCCATGTTCAAGGTAACTTGGCCAAACCATGAACCGCGTATTACAATTATACATTTCGAAGAGCCCGTACATTGCCTTGCTATTGAAGAAGGACCAGATAACAAGCCTTGGTTTTATGACATCAATAAGTACCTTAAAAAGCAAGAATATCCAGAAAATGCCTCTATCATTGACAAGCGAACTCTGCCAAAGTTAGCCTCAAAATTCTTTCTGAGTGGTGGTGTGTTATACAAAAGAAACTACGATATTGTGCTACTCGGGTGTGTAGATAAACAGGAAGCAGATGCGCTCATGAGAGAAATCCACGAAGATACTTTTGTAACTCATACAAATGGGCACTCCATGGCTAGAAAGATTCTACGAGCAGGCTGTTATTGGTTAACGATGGAAGTCGATTGCTACCACTATACAAAAACATGTCACCAAATATACACTGACAAAATGAATGCGCCACTAACTCCTCTGAATGTTATGAGTTCTTCTTGGTCGTTTTCAATATGGGGAATTAATATGATTGGTATGATCGAACCGGAAGCATCCAACGGGAATCGTTTCATACTAGTAGCCATCGATTACTTCACCAAATGGGTAGAAGCAGCATCCTACGCCAATGTGACAAGTCAAGTGGTTACTCAGTTTATCAAGCAAAATCTCATATGCAGATATGGGGTTCCAAGCAGGATCATTACAGACAACGGGTATAATCTAAACAACAAGATGATGAAGGAGCTATGTGATAACTTTAAAATTGAGCATCATAATTCCTCACCATATTGACCCAAGATGAACGGGGCTTTCGAAGCTGCCAATCAGAATATCAACAAGATCATTCAGAAAATGGTGAAGACATACAAAGATTGGCACTAAACTATCCCATTTTCTCTACATGGCTATCGTATCTCCGTGCGCACATCAACGAGAGAAACTCCTTTCACTCTAGTATATGGCATGGAAGCGGTACTTTCGGTTGAAATAGAGATTCCATCCCTTCAGGTTCTAATGGAAATAAAGCTTGAAGAAGCAGAGTGGGTTAGACGCAAATTTACCAGCACAACCTTATTGAAGAGAAACACTTGAAGGATTTGTGCCATAGTCCATTATACCAGAAGGGAATGAAGAAAGCCTTCGACAAGAAATTTCATCCTCGAGTATTCAAAAAAGGTGATTTGGTACTCATGAAGATTCTACTGCCTCGCCTTGATTCACGTGGTAAATAGACACCCAATTATAAAGGTTCGTAAGTGGTAAAAACAACACTCTCTGGTGGTGGTCTTATCCTCAGAACTATGGATGGGGAAGAACTACCACATCTGGAAAATTCAGACGCAGTCAAAGAATACTATGTATAAAAATCTTGCAAGGTCGTACCCTAAACGAGTGACTTAGGAAAAAAGGAGTGTCTCGGTGGATTGAAAACCCTAAAGGGCGATCCAAGAAAAAATTAGGGACATACAAAATATTATTATCCCGGTGGATTGAAAACCCGAAAGGGCGATATAGGAAAAAATTAGGGATCTCATTTAAAGAAACAAAGAACAAAAATACTGCGATCTATAAACCACGATTACGACCACAAAGGGGAGAGATGGGTCCAAATAATTTAACTCAGAAGCAAAGAAGATTGGAGCTATCAAAAGAATATTGGGGAAAACAAAAATAGGAATTATCATTTTCATTTCCATTTGCAAATTAAAAAATTTCTGTAATTACCTGTTTTTAGGGATTGCATCTTGTAAGCTCGCCTATCCAGAGGCATATTTATCAATAAAAACATTGAAGTTTTCTTCAAATCTTTCAATTGCGTTTTAGACTTGTTTGCAAAATACTACTATTATTTTATGTGAATATTGTTCGAAATAAGGTTGGGGAATTGACATACAAATAAAATCACTTGATAAAAACATTGAAAATCATTTTGGTTAGAAAAAACATCGAAAGAAAAATCTACGCCTATGCCTATGTCCACGCCAATATCCATGTCTACGTCCACACCTACGCTTACGCACACGATATAAATATCAAGATCTGCCTGACACTTTTGAAGATGTGAAAAACACAAGAAGGGGGGTTGAATTGTAAAACTTAAATCAAATGCTTGGACAACACTGTATTTTTATCCTGGTTCGTTTGATCTCAAACTACTCCAGTCCACCCGTCAAGGTGATTTCGCCTCTCTCCAACGAGGTCTTAATCAACTATATTCAAAGGATTACACAGCTACTTTAACAACTGTTAAAGCCTTCTCGAGTATAACCACATACCGGTTTATCTCAAGGAAATCTCTTACAAAGAATTGAACAAGAATGTGTTTAACATTTTCTAATAAAACAGTATATCACAACTGTGATAGTTACACAATTTAAGCTTGGAATGAAATTGAATTGCTAAAGCGTTTGAGTAAGTGTGGTTTGAAGGCTTGGAAAATTCTATGAGTGCATGCGTGCGTCTTTTCTCGCATAGACTTGTTTATATAGACAAGGCAGAGATACGTTGTCCATAAAGCCATTTCAATGATAATAACACTCTTTCCTTTTTGAGAAGATCTTGTCTTGAAGAGAGCCGTTAGCATTTAATTCTGTCTTGAATACTTAGTAACGCTTCAGAGTCTTCTTTGCTTATGATAGCGCTTCAGAGTGTTCTTTGCTTTAACTTATGATAACGCTTCAGAGTGTTGATGACTTGGTAGAGATCTTTGATCAGAGTCAGAGTGTATATGTTAATGCATAGATTCTGGTCATCAAGCTTCAGCGTATGATCTGGTAGCTTCAGCATGTAGCACAAGTTACTGATCTTCTGATGCTTCTGATGCTGATGTTGATTTCATCAGAACTTCTGTATATACAAAACATAATTTTAAGAAGCATATTTGTCTTATATATAAATCTTACAATTTATTTATTCTTTGTATTTTGTTATCATCAAAACTCTAATTAAGGGTTGTAGAATCAAACTATGTTCTAACAATCTCCCCCTTTTTGATGATGACAAAAACCAGATTTTTCAATTAAAAATAAAGAATAAAAAGTATAGAATTAAGAAGAGAAAACTCCCCTTGAGTTGATTACTTCCCTTTAATTCCATGAGTCTTTGAGCATCAAAACTTTACTGTATCTTTCATCAGAATTTTGTACCTGTAATCTTTTCAGAAGAGAGAAAAAAAATTTAAATAGATCAGAATGTTTGAGACTTATGTCTCAGTAATCCGTTATTGAAAAATATCATTCTTTCTCCCCCTTTTTGTCAGTTATCAAAAAGAACAAATAATCAGAGCTAAAATGCATTTATATTAAAAACCAGAAGCAATGATAAGTTCAAAACAATGTAAAAATATTACAGATAACAAGTTTTAAAGACAAGGAAATTTTAAGAGGGAGGAGGAAGACGTGTGAACAAAGCCTCCAACATGCTCTTGATCTGGGTGTTGGTTTCCTGTTGCTGAGTTAACATGCTCGCGATTGCATCAATTTTGTTGTCCTGTTTATCCATTCTCTCCTTCATCAACATATCTGATCTTTTCAGGTATTCTAGAGTCTGCCTATGAAGGAAGGAAACTTGAGGATCTTCATAAACAGGATGCTTCTCAGAGCTTTCTGCAATATCCTTTTCTTGACCCAGTTCTTCAGTAGGAATCATCTGCTCTTGAGTATCAGGTTAAACTTTGGATGCTGGACGATGTTTAGACCAGGGAGCATTGTCCAGAGGGAGAACTTCTTCCTTAAGCAGCTTGCTCAGAACTGGACCTTCAATTTCTTTCAGAAGATTGTTGAAGTTCTGTTGAGCTTGTCCGTAGCTCTGTTCTTGCAACTTATAAGTTTCAGAGCATACCCATCTTCTAAACTTTGTCCAAAGGTAGTCTGATGCAGCAGGATCAACCAGTTCAAGACTAGCTTGCTTCAGAGAAGTGATCCACTTCTGTACTTCTGTTTCAAATGTCAATAAGCTGGTACCAACATCTGGATGTTTTGGTTTTGGGATAGCTTTTTTGTGGGTTATGGCAGGAAGATGTTCAAAAACTGTTAAGTCAATGACAGTCTTGATGTTGTCTTCTGGATTGTTCTTTGGTGAGGGAGTGGGAGAGTCAGGAATTATGATTGGACTTGATGGGGAGTTTAGTAGGGACTTGATTGGACCTGATGACTGGATGACACTTGTTTGCTTGAGTGAACTGCACATTTCTATCCTTGAAATGAAGCGCTCAGATCTTCATGGATAGATTATGATACAATCTGTACTTCTAAAGATCTGAAGAAAGATTGATCAGTAGTTCACGAAAAAATAAACAAAGTTCTGAAGGTTAAGATATGGAATCTGTGATCGGTGGATCTGGAACTGACTGTTTAACGCTGGTTCGCGAAATGTCGCGGAAGCAAGAGTCGCCACCGTCTTTTATTTTCTCCAAATGGAAAGGACAAAAGCACAGAAAAATTCCTTATAGAGATTGCTCTCGGTTCGGGAGGTAGGTTATAGAAAGGGAAGGTGTTAGCACCCTTTCTATCCATGGTTATCCATGGGCTCTTAGATACTTGCTCATTTGTGTTTTCAAAAATGGTTTGTTTGCTTTTCAACTGTGGGTTTTAAAAAAGTTTCTTTGAAAATTCCAGTTCGACTCTTGTATCAGTCCTCAAGAGTGTTTGAAAAATTGCTTTCGAAAGCTTTTTGAAAAGGTGTCGGTGTGAAAAGTATTTTTTGAATTTGTTTTTGAAATTAGAGCAAGTATCTAGAGTCGTCTACCTACCCTAAGGAATTCGTCTGTGTAAATATCCTTTAAAGTAGTGCCATCCCACCATTGAGAGGTAGGTAGCACCACCGTTGGAGGTGTTCGGGTCAATTCGAAGGTTCGGGACATGGTGATCACCAGAGCAATGGGAAGACACCTTAGAAGCTACCCTCATGCCAGGTTCCCGGATCATGAGGACTTACTAAGACATCCTCTACTCGACGATCACCTTTCGAGGCAAGGCAACAGTGAGGCGTACCCTAGGGGTGGTGTGTGATTTGTGTGTCATGTTCATTTATTTTTGTCTTTTGTCATGTCATGGGTGATCTACGCGTTTGTTTTTATTTTATCATTCATTCTTGCATGCCTTTATTAATAGTTAAAAAGATGCGGAAATTAAAAGTTCTAAACTATTACAAAGGTGCGGGTCCACATCGCCAAATTTAATCCAGGACCCGATTTGACAGAAAATAAAGAAGTAATGTGCGAGAAATATAAACTGTCCGAGTTACATGGCTTTGGGAGAATTACATCAATATTATACGAAATAAAATAAAATGCGCGAATCGAATTCAAATTGTAAGCGAGGGCGTTGGACCCTTTTTAAAGGAATTAAATTATTATTATTAAATTAATTAAATTAAAATGAAAAAAGAAATTATTTTTGAGATTTTGGTATTTATGATTTTAATGAGAATTAAATGGAATTAAAATATTAATTAACCCTAATTCTAGCTATTTTTTAATTTATTAAGAAAATATGAAAATTACCTAAAATTAAATCTAATTAATTAATGCAATTTGATTTATAAAAATAAATAATTAATTATTAGTGATGAGAAAAAGAAAAGCAAAAAAAGTAATTAAAGTAATTTAAACCTAATTCTACAAATTTTTAAATTTATTAAGAAAAATGTTTGAAATTAAGCATAGAACTAAATTAATTAATGATTTATTTACAAAGAAATATTAAATCAAATATTTTTATTTTTTGTCTTTTCTGTTTTTTTTTAATATTACTTTTATGTTTTTTATGAAAATATTAAATCAAAGAATTAAAGGAAATTAATTAAAACAAAGAAAAGAAAAATATAAAAAAGAATAAAAGAAGCAAACCCTAGGGGGTTCTGTCCCCAATTGGAGGTTAAATCAGCATTTTAGGCCCACTGATCTTTGGCCTCTTTTGACTTTTCCAGGAAGCGTGTGCACGCGTTGACTGCAGCACATCATAGGCTTCAGATCCTGGCCATTGGATGGAGGTTGTGGGACGTGTGGCACGTTTGAGTGAGGAGCGTATGGTGATCTTTAGGGCATGAGCTACATGGGAAGATGTTATGAAAAATATTATTGAAAGGGAAGGGGACCTGGGATTCGAACCCAGGTCCCAGGGATTACCAACCAAATGCCTTGCCAATGGAACCAAACGCGCGCTTTGTTTATAATGTAACTAACAAATAATATCAATCAAAACGTGAGTTAGTGTACTTTTTTAGCGCGAAATTTAAATGAACCAATTGCTGTCTTACACTTCATCATCTTCTTCATCGTTTGCATTTTCCTGAAACATAAAAAAGGGTTAGCGGGGGTTTTAAACCCCCCCAAAATGTGCACTTTTCCAAAATAGCGATTAGGCCATATGGCCACATAAATTAGGCGCGAGGGGTGCTTTCAAATCGTCCAAGCTCCCTGATTTCAACCATGGTATTAAGGTGTTCTAATTTTACAGTATTCAGAAACGCCCAATTTCAAGTTTGAAGAACCCTAGCGTCCTTTAATGGTGATTCTTCATATAACGCGTGAAAACTCAATTAAAGCACACAGTTAGCTTCAGAATCAATTAATTAGTATGAATCAATAAAGAAAACACATAAAAAATGCATAAAATTCATGATACGATTATGGATATTTTCGTGAAAAGTTTGACTCTGATATACCAATTCCTTGAGTATGGGACAATATTCTTGATTGGAATAGTCTCCTGGTAACCTTGGCAAGCTAATGGAGTGGTTATTTGATCTTGAAAAGCCTTGCAATCGTGATTTTAGTTCTTGAGTTTTTCACAAAAAATGCAAAAGTGTTTCTTCAATTCTGGCGCAGCTCAGAGGTTCTTTGGAATAGGGTTTGCATGAGTATATATGTGTGAATGATTAGGGTTCAATTTTTGGTCCAAAGAATCAATGAATTGATGGAGAGAATATTTGATTTTCCATGCATATATTTTCAATCTTTTTCATGCATATTTGTTTCAAATCATGTCCAATTACCATGATTCTTTCCAAATCTGATCATGCACGAAATATTGAGTGTATTTCATGCATAAAAAGATTTAAAAACTTAGGTTTGGTATTTTTCATATATTTTAATTAATTAAATGAATTATTAACAATTAAAAATTCAAATAAATAAATAAAAATGATGAAAAACTTCCCTTTGGGCCAAAGGGTCGTGCACATGCTTTGGATGATCAATCTTGGAAGAAAATGTGGCCCATTAGCAATTTTAAGACATTTGAAGCAATGTTGACTTTTCAAAATATCCAAAAATTTCCCAACTTCCACAAGGCATATCTTGCTCAATATTTAAGCTTTGCTCATGTTCTTGGACATTTTGGAAAGGTCTTGAAGTCCTCTAACCAATGCCTTTGGTCCCATGTCATTTTGATTTACCAATCTCAAGTTATGGCCTTTGACTTAAAGTCCCTTTTTGTTGACTTTTGAAAATGACCTATAATGTTGAAATTGATAACTTTTTGTGAGAGCATTTCTTGGACTTGAAGTGTGAAGAGGAGTTGTAGGAAATGTCGTTCTCTTCAAAATGAGCTTTGGATGGAATTTTTCTGATAAACCATGTGGAAGTTATGCCTTAGTTAAGTTACAGTTGACTTTTTCAACTGTCCAAATATGGAAACTTTTGCATCTTGAGACTTTTTGAGCCAAACTTTGAGAATCATGATCAAGCATTGATCAAATGATGTTTGTGGCTTCAAAATGAGATGTTGACCAAAAATTTGAACTTTTGACTGTCAAATGACCATTTTTCCCCTACAGTTGACTGTAGTGCAATTAGGGTTTTTGACTGTGCAATTTTGTGCTGTAGGTCTTGAAACTTGGCATGAGGATGCTTGACCATGTTTATAGGCATGTGGGACTTGATTGGACCTTTGGAAACTTCAATTTCTTTGACAGAACCAAAACCCTAGTTTTTGACTGTTAGGAGGCCCTTGAACTGTGCAACCCTTGGGGAATTTTGAAGCATGCTCTTTGCAAATTTTGAAGAATATAGGAGGGTAAATTTTGGGGTACAACAGTTGCCCCTGTTCAATCTTCTTAGACCTGAGGATGCAGATTGGCTGACGTGCCTTTCTTAATCCGAAGGTGGAAGATGATTGAACACTAGAGTGCCCAAAAATTTGCACTCACATAGTAGTGTGATGTGGGGAATGGGCTTATAGATGCCATTTGGAGATTGATGGATAGGATGATGGGCTTATAGATGCCATGCTAAGAAATGATGGACGGTGGATGGGCTTATAGATGCCATCTGGATGTTGATCGCGTAAGAGATTCCTTAGCGAGAGCTTGCGTACCTGCAAAAGAAAAGGATTACCTGACCCGTTACAGGAACTGGTCTTCAAATTCTTTGTATAGATGTGTCCTGACTGGTTACAGGAGCTGAATCTGGATCTTCAAACGGTGATGAATGGGCCAGGGATGGTTACTACCTCAACAGGGACGGTGAGAGAACCTTAGGCGACTTCAACCTCAACAGTAATCATTGAGAGAATCTTGGACGACTTCAACCTCAACAGTAACACTGAGAGAATCTGGGGACGATTACTACCTCCGCAGTAACAGGGAGAGAACCATAGGCGACTTCAACCTCAACAGTAATCATTGAGAGAATCTTGGGCGACTTCAACCTCAACAGTAATCATTGAGAGAATCTTGGGTATCTTCTACTGAGTCTTTATCAGAAAAATCTGTTAGGGGTCGATTTAGCTGGACTAGAGAAGGCCTTTGACTGGATAAGAAACAGGAAAATCTTAGGGTCGATTTAGCTGAACCGGTCTAAGTCTTGAAATCTTCAACTGGATAAGAAACAGGGAGATCTTAGGGTCGATCTGACTGAACCAGAGAAGGCCTTGGACTGGATAAGAAACAGAAAAATCTTAGGGTCGATTTAACCGAACCGGTCTAGGTCTTGAAATCTTCAACTGGATAAGAAACAGGGAGATCTTAGGGTCGATCTGACTGAACCAGAGAAGGCCTTGGACTGGATAAGAAACAGAAAAATCTTAGGGTCGACTTAACTGAACCGGTCTAGGTCTTGAAATGTCTTCAACTGGATAAGAAACAGGGAGATCTTAGGGTCGATTTGACTGAACCAGAGAAGGCCTTGGACTGGATAAGAAACAGAAAAATCTTAGGGTCGACTTAACTGAACCGGTCTAGGTCTTGAAATGTCTTCAACTGGATAAGAAACAGGGAGATCTTAGGGTCGATCTGACTGAACCAGAGAAGGCCTTGGACTGGATAAGAAACAGAAAAATCTTAGGGTCGATTTAACTGAACCGGTCTAGGTCTTGAAATGTAGTTGAGAACTTAACTAAATTTTTCCTGAAAGGTAAAGGTCAGTCGTATGCAATGCATGATATGGATCAAGCAAATGATGTTCTCAACATAAATGAGATTTGTAAGGTATGATGCGCATATGCATGCTATAATGTATGAGAATATGATGTTTATGAATGTATCTTTTCGTCTTAGGGAAATTAATCCTTGACGGGTGTCGGGACGTCACATCCTGGGCTGATGTTGAAGAATAGATCTTTGCTCCCGTTGGGGATGATAGTTGCAAGAATACCAGTCGGAGAAGATAACTCCGTTGGGGAATAAAACTTGGCGAATGGATTACTCTGTGGGGAGAAAAGTACTCTAATGATCTTGCTGGGGAGCAATACTCTATGGGAGAGAGGTACTTGCTGAAATGTTAATGGTAACTTCGCTGGGGATACCATTGTTGTGTTGGAAGTGTTAATAGACCTCGCTGGGGATAAGAAGACTTCGTCGAGGATGGTCTTTCCGTGGCTTTTAGCTGAGGATAACCCAGTTATATCCTGGTAAGGAAATAACTCTTTGAATAAAGTCGGGGGATGCGTTCATGCTCTACGAGGGTAAGCTTCCAGAATCTACTGGGGATAAGCTTACTGCTCGGGGAGATGGATTCCAACTTTCCTTGGGAACTAGATTGGACTCTCCTGGGGAAGTTTTGAATTGTATCGGGGAAGTGACTCCATTGAATGTTTGATATTCCGCCGGGGAACAATCTTTAGACCAAGACTGCCGGGGATGCTTGTTAAGAATGCGTATATATTGCTGGGGAATGTTGAGATCTGCTGGAGGATACCCAACTTCCTTAAGGATGACTGTAGCTTTGCTTGGAGAGAGCGCACTGACTTGCCGGCTCACTCTCTGGGGAATTAAGATATTTGGTCGTGTTCTTCAGCTGACCCTATCTTGGTACCTTGATGGATAGAGCAATTGGATCGTTTGGACGACTCATCATTGCCCCTGTTTCTGAGGTGGGAGAGGAAGACCTGTGAGGTGCTTGATAGTTGTTGATGGACAAACCTTCTTCTGGTGGGCAGGTGACAGGATGGCAGGACATGGTCATACGCTTTAATCCCTAACTTTTGCCTGGACCGCCCTTTCGGGTTTTCAGTCCACCGGGATACCCATTTTTGCCCAAGCCGCCTTTTCAGGTTTTCGACTCGCCGGGTGTACAAATTATTTTCATTTCATCCCTTGTTTTTGCCCGAACCCTTTTGGTTCGCCGGGAAGCCCTTATTTTTGCCTAGGTATGTCAACCTAGCGGGTCTTTGATTGTGCGTAGTATTTTTTCGACTATGTCCACGCTCTTGGAATGCAGGGAGTTGCCCCTGTTAGAAGTGTTTTGTCATGCCCCAGAAGATGTTTCATCAGGCCAGGTTCGTTGCTGGAATGCCCCAAGTGACTCAGGCGGAGATTTGCCCCAGGCTATTAGGCGTTTTGAGAGATTCCCTGAATCTTGACTGGACTGCCCCAGATGATGGACCATGATCATGTTATGCCCCTTGTTTGGGCGTGCTTTTGTTCACTAGGTATTCATCGTGCGAATTTACATGCTGTTCAAACAAATAGTCATATGCAAACAAAGTTATGTTAAAAATGCAAAGCTTATGTCTGTCTTGAAGATTTTGAAAATGCATTTTTTCCATAAAACAAGTGATTGTTTGTAAAACGTGATGTCAACTCCGTATTTTACCGTAAGCCTTAAGGAGTCAGGATACCTTTCGTAACAGTATGCTTTCGAACTAACCCATGCTTCAGCTAGGACTTTTAGGGGTTATAACGTGGCCTGGTTCACGGTTTAAGAAACAAAGGATAAAGGCTCAAATTATTTGTACCCACCCGCTCTTCGTGATATTCTTCAAACCTAAGCTCAGTTGATTATGCGTTTGAACTTGTTTGAGTCTTTGCTCTGATTTTCCGGTGATGATTCGGATGTTGATAACTTATTTTGAATAGGCAGTCATTCCTTTTTTGTTGAGGGTTTGTAAGACCTCTTTCTTGTCTGATTTTTTTGTTATCCCTTTCTTTTTTTGCCTGAACTGTTTCCTTTTTTGGAATTACAGTCAGCGGGATGCCCCAGTTTTGTAAGTCTCCTTCATGGGTTTTGACTTAATGGGTTTTTTATTTTTTGAGATAATGACTGCCTTTCTTTATTGATTATTCTGAACCATCACTGTCTTTCTTTGTTTTGTAAGGACCTCTTTGGTGCCATTCATTATGCACTCGGATCAACTGAGAGACTACCCTGCCCCAGGTTATGATTAAGGGTTTTAAATTTCGAAAAGAAAAAACTCCTACTTCTTTGGCTCAGAGGGGTTGACGAGGGATTATCATCCTTATAACTCCAGTGTTTAGGGATTGAAACAATGCCTGTACCTCATCAGCGGGGTCTGTTCAAAAGCATACTGTAGATTATGGTATCGTTTTCGTCATCCTCCCTCAAGAGGCTTAGAATTTTCAATCGAGCGTTGATCATCAGAAAAAATATGAAAATGATTTGCATTTAGTGAATACGAATATATTGTTTCAGAACAGACATATGTGATGCATTAATGAAATAACAATGTTTAACATGAGTAAATGTTTGAACAAAAGAAAATTGCAACTTGAACATTCGAATGAACAAAAATTTCTCAATCCTAGCCATGTTTTGGTAAGGGAGCAGTGATCACGTTGGGAGTCTCGGCGGGCTCGAACTCGATCTTTTTAGCATCGATCATGTTCTGAATCTTGTACTTCAGTGCCCAACAATCCTGAGTATCGTGCCCCGGGCTACCAGAATGGTAAGCGCACCTTGCTTCTGGGTTGTAATTTGGAGAGGAAGTCTTTGGATTTGCAGGAGGGTTGATCACCGCAATCAGGTTCATCCTTAACATGTGCTGCAAAGCTTGTGACCATGACATGTTGATGTTGGTGAATTGTCTCTTAGGCTCGCCCGACCTGTTCTGATCAACCCGCTGTTCTTGGCGAGGTCGTTGTTGGACCTGTGAAGTAGTAGCAACTCGGAGAAGTCTATTCATTGGACCCGACCTTTGCCCTCTTGGAAGCTGTTCCATGACCTGGTCCCTGATTTGGGCTGGTTGCCTCATGCCTTGAGGAAGCTGACTGATCATGGCCCTCAGCTCTCCTTGCTCCTGAGCTAAACCATGAATGAGGGCCCTTTGCCCCAGCATCTGGGTTTTCAATGTGTCTACCTCAGCTTGTAGACGTTTCAGCTGCTCGTCCTTGTCATCTTCTGGACTCTTTCTGATCAGATTCCCCATGAGGAGTGTCCTCAACTCTTCCTGCCCCTTGGATAGCCTTAGGAAGATCTCCTTGAACTGAGTCTCTTGAGTGTGAAGGTCCTGGTTATCTGGTTGGGGAGCCATTGCTGAAATAAACAGCGAGAAAGGTAAGTGACCTGCAACAAGGATACCTGTTATGCAATTATGTGTATGATATGCATGTAATGTTTCCAAGGATCTCGCGGGGTAAACAAAAATTGTTAGAACTTGAATTTTGTAGCTTGATTGAAGGAACTTCATGTTGTTGAGAGTCCTTCTTCAAGGGCCAAAGGCTCACCATATCCAGTGGGTCATAGCCCCTGACAATCTTGGCTCGGGGAACCTTCTTCAAGTGTCAAAGCTCACCATATCAAGTGGGTCATAGCCCCTGACGACCTTGGCTAGAGGAAAATAAATCCCCTTTGCCCCTTGCTGGACAGTTGGTTCATCATGACCTGCATCACAAGCCCTTGAGGTCCTTGAAATGGGTTAGGATGTATGCAATGGTATGATGTTATGCTATGCATGGGGTAATGTAGGTAACCCTGTTATGAGCCCTTATTAAGGACTATAAACAAAACCTGCAAGAAAACTCAGTAAACCCTGTTATGAATCCTTATTAAGGACTAAATAAAACCTGCAAAACACTCAGTAAACCCTGTTATGAGTCCTTGTTAAGGACTATAAACAAAACCTACAAGAAACTCAAGTGTCAGATAACAAGCATGCAAGTAGCCAAGTTGGAAGGCACACAAGTCACACAAGAGAAACCCTTAGAGTTTAGGCCAGCATGAGGTCTAGGTATTACCCTCTGTCAGTTTGTTGGTTCATACCTGTCCTATCAAAGTAACCGGGTTCTTAGAGGATCCCAATATCATTGACTACCCTCAATCGATCATAACTCCAGCATCGCAATCTTTTCTTGTGGCCAGAACCATCACGAGAGTTTAGCCTCAATGGGCGTAGCATACTGCTACTGTTCTAATGGCCAAGTTGTGTCATTTAAGGTTCTAAGGTTGTTGGTGCTTAATGACTCCTTAGAAGACCAATATTCTCCTCGTTGCAACACAAGGGATATCGGTACAGACCAAGGTGCCACACCAACGTAGCCACTGTTTCACCCGTGTCGGTCTACGCCGGACAGGTCCCTCACAGCTTATGCTACCTAAACAGGGTATCCCCAGATCCGGGTTAGGATCTATGTAACTCCCATGCAACCCACAAATTTAAAGTAGACAAGTCAATACAATTGAAAACACAGTTATGAACTAACCCTAAGGTACACCTCACTTTAAGTTTTTATCCCCAGCAGAGTCGCCAGTTCTGTGATCGGTGGATCTGGAACTGACTGTTTAACGCTGGTTCGCGAAATGTCGCGGAAGCAAGAGTCGCCACCGTCTTTTATTTTCTCCAAATGGAAAGGACAAAAGCACAGAAAAATTCCTTATAGAGATTGCTCTCGGTTCGGGAGGTAGGTTATAGAAAGGGAAGGTGTTAGCACCCTTTCTATCCATGGTTATCCATGGGCTCTTAGATACTTGCTCATTTGTGTTTTCAAAAATGGTTTGTTTGCTTTTCAACTGTGGGTTTTAAAAAAGTTTCTTTGAAAATTCCAGTTCGACTCTTGTATCGGTCCTCAAGAGTGTTTGAAAAATTGCTTTCGAAAGCTTTTTGAAAAGGTGTCGGTGTGAAAAGTATTTTTTGAATTTGTTTTTGAAATTAGAGAAAGTATCTAGAGTCGTCTACCTACCCTAAGGAATTCGTCTGTGTAAATGTCCTTTAAAGTAGTGCCATCCCACCATTGAGAGGTAGGTAGCACCACCGTTGGAGGTGTTCGGGTCAATTCGAAGGTTCGGGACATGGTGATCACCAGAGCAATGGGAAGACACCTTAGAAGCTACCCTCATGCCAGGTTCCCGGATCATGAGGACTTACTAAGACATCCTCTACTCGACGATCACCTTTCGAGGCAAGGCAACAGTGAGGCGTACCCTAGGGGTGGTGTGTGATTTGTGTGTCATGTTCATTTATTTTTGTCTTTTGTCATGTCATGGGTGATCTACGCGTTTGTTTTTATTTTATCATTCATTCTTGCATGCCTTTATTAATAGTTAAAAAGATGCGGAAATTAAAAGTTCTAAACTATTACAAAGGCGCGGGTCCACATCGCCAAATTTAATCCAGGACCCGATTTGACAGAAAATAAAGAAGTAATGTGCGAGAAATATAAACTGTCCGAGTTACATGGCTTTGGGAGAATTACATCAATATTATACGAAATAAAATAAAATGCGCGAATCGAATTCAAATTGTAAGCGAGGGCGTTGGACCCTTTTTAAAGGAATTAAATTATTATTATTAAATTAATGAAATTAAAATGAAAAAAGAAATTATTTTTGAGATTTTGGTATTTATGATTTTAATGAGAATTAAATGGAATTAAAATATTAATTAACCCTAATTCTAGCTATTTTTTAATTTATTAAGAAAATATGAAAATTACCTAAAATTAAATCTAATTAATTAATGCAATTTGATTTATAAAAATAATTAATTAATTATTAGTGATGAGAAAAAGAAAAGCAAAAAAAGTAATTAAAGTAATTTAAACCTAATTCTACAAATTTTTAAATTTATTAAGAAAAATGTTTGAAATTAAGCATAGAACTAAATTAATTAATGATTTATTTACAAAGAAATATTAAATCAAATATTTTTATTTTTTGTCTTTTCTGTTTTTTGTAATATTACTTTTATGTTTTTTATGAAAATATTAAATCAAAGAATTAAAGGAAATTAATTAAAACAAAGAAAAGAAAAATATAAAAAAGAATAAAAGAAGCAAACCCTAGGGGGTTCTGTCCCCAATTGGAGGTTAAATCAGCATTTTAGGCCCACTGATCTTTGGCCTCTTTTGACTTTTCCAGGAAGCGTGTGCACGCGTTGACTGCAGCACATCATAGGCTTCAGATCCTGGCCATTGGATGGAGGTTGTGGGACGTGTGGCACGTTTGAGTGAGGAGCGTATGGTGATCTTCAGGGCATGAGCTACATGGGAAGATGTTATGAAAAATATTATTGAAAGGGAAGGGGACCTGGGATTCGAACCCAGGTCCCAGGGATTACCAACCAAATGCCTTGCCAATGGAACCAAACGCGCGCTTTGTTTATAATGTAACTAACAAATAATATCAATCAAAACGTGAGTTAGTGGACTTTTTTAGCGCGAAATTTAAATGAACCAATTGTTGTCTTACACTTCATCATCTTCTTCATCGTTTGCATTTTCCTGAAACATAAAAAAGGGTTAGCGGGGGTTTTAACCCCCCCCCAAAATGTGCACTTTTCCAAAATAGCGATTAGGCCATATGGCCACATAAATTAGGCGCGTGGGGTGCTTTCAAATCGTCCAAGCTCCCTGATTTCAACCATGGTATTAAGGTGTTCTAATTTTACAGTATTCAGAAATGCCCAATTTCATGTTTGAAGAACCCTAGCGTCCTTTAATGGTGATTCTTCATATAACGCGTGAAAACTCAATTAAAGCACACAGTTAGCTTCAGAATCAATTAATTAGTATGAATCAATAAAGAAAACACATAAAAAATGCATAAAATTCATGATACGATTATGGATATTTTCGTGAAAAGTTTGACTCTGATATACCAATTCCTTGAGTATGGGACAATATTCTTGATTGGAATAGTCTCATGGTAACCTTGGCAAGCTAATGGAGTGGTTATTTGATCTTGAAAAGCCTTGCAATCGTGATTTCAGTTCTTGAGTTTTTCACAAAAAATGCAAAAGTGTTTCTTCAATTCTGGTGCAGCTCAAAGGTTCTTTGGAATAGGGTTTGCATGAGTATATATGTGTGAATGATTAGGGTTCAATTTTTGGTCCAAAGAATCAATGAATTGATGGAGAGAATATTTGATTTTCCATGCATATATTTTCAATCTTTTTCATGCATATTTGTTTCAAATCATGTCCAATTACCATGATTCTTTCCAAATCTGATCATGCACGAAATATTGAGTGTATTTCATGCATAAAAAGATTTAAAAACTTAGGTTTGGTATTTTTCATATATTTTAATTAATTAAATGAATTATTAGCAATTAAAAATTCAAATAAATAAATAAAAATGATGAAAAACTTCCCTTTGGGCCAAAGGGTCGTGCACATGCTTTGGATGATCAATCTTGGAAGAAAATGTGGCCCATTAGCAATTTTAAGACATTTGAAGCAATTTTGACTTTTCAAAATATCCAAAAATTTCCCAACTTCCACAAGGCATATCTTGCTAAATTTTTAAGCTTTGCTCATGTTCTTGGACATTTTGGAAAGGTCTTGAAGTCCTCTAACCAATGCCTTTGGTCCCATGTCATTTTGATTTACCAATCTCAAGTTATGGCCTTTGACTTAAAGTCCCTTTTTGTTGACTTTTGAAAATGACCTATAATGTTGAAATTGATAACTTTTTGTGAGAGCATTTCTTGGACTTGAAGTGTGAAGAGGAGTTGTAGGAAATGTCATTCTCTTCAAAATGAACTTTGGATGGAATTTTTCTGATAAACCATGTGGAAGTTATTCCTTAGTTAAGTTACAGTTGACTTTTTCAACTGTCCAAATATGGAAACTTTTGCATCTTGAGACTTTTTGAGCCAAACTTTGAGAATCATGATCAAGCATTGATAAAATGATGTTTGTGGCTTCAAAATGAGATGTTGACCAAAAAATTGAACTTTTGACTGTCAAATGACCATTTTGCCCCTGCAGTTGACTGTAGTGCAATTAGGGTTTTTGACTGTGCAATTTTGTGCTGTAGGTCTTGAAACTTGGCATGAGGATGCTTGACCATGTTTATAGGCATGTGGGACTTGATTGGACCTTTGGAAACTTCAATTTCTTTGACAGAACCAAAACCCTAGTTTTTGACTGTTAGGAGGCCCTTGAACTGTGCAACCCTTGGGGAATTTTGAAGCATGCTCTTTGCAAATTTTGAAGAATATGGGAGGGCAAATTTTGGGGTACAACAGAATCAAAAAAATTTTATTCTGGGCAGAGCTTCATGCTGAGTTGTTTCATAATGAAGTTGGACCTATCTTCAGAAAGAGGTTTTGTAAATATATCAGCCCATTGATGGTCTGTGTTAATAAATTTTAAATTTAGAATCCCTTTCTGAATATAGTCCCTAATAAAATGATATTTTATTTCTATATGCTTAGCCCTAGAATGCAAAATAGGATTTTTACTAAGACAAATAGCAGAAGTATTGTCATAGAGGATAGGGATGTTACTCTCAAATACCTGGATATCCTCAAGTTGACTTTTCATCCAGAGCATTTGTGTGTTGCAACCAGCTGCTACTATGTATTCAGCTTTTGCTATTGATAGAGCTATTATGGATTGTCTTTTGCTAGACCATGAGATCAGATTTTCTCCCAGAAACTGGCAGCTTCCAGAAGTGCTTTTACGTTCTACTCTGTCTCCAGCGAAATCAGCATCACAGTATCCTATCAAACTGTAATCACTTGATTTTCTATAAAACAAACCCAGATTAGTAGTACCTTTCAGATACTTGAAAATTCGCTTAACTGCTGTTAAGTGAGATTCTCTAAGATCTGATTGGAATCTAGCACAAATGAAAACACTGAATAAAATGTCAGGCCTTGAAGCCGTCAGATAGAGAAGAGAACCAATCATACCTCTGTAGACCTTCTATTCTACCTTTTTACTTACCTCTTCTCTTTCCAGAATGCACGTCGGATGCATTAGAATCTTTGATGGCTTACATTCTGAGAGATCAAATTTCTTCAAAAGTTCTCTGACATATTTGCTCTAATGAATGTAAGTTCCTTCTGGGGTTTGATTAATCTGAATGCCCAGAAAGAATTTTAGTTCCCCCATTAGGCTCATCTCAAATTCTGCCTGCATACACATAGCAAACTTTCTTCCCAGAGAGGGTTTAGTAGATCCAAATATGATGTCATCAACATAAATCTGACATACTAAAATGTCATTCTTAACTATCTTACAGAACAAGGTTGTGTCCATTTTTCCTCTGGTGAATTCCTTTTCTAACAGGAAGTTACTTAGTCTTTCATACCAAGCTCTGGGAGCTTGTTTCAGACCATAGAGTGACTTCTTTAGTTTGAAAACATATTCTGGATTTTTGGAACTTTAAAAACCAGGGGGTTGGTGCACATATACCTCTTCTTCTATATAGCCATTTAAGAATGCACTCTTAACATCCATCTGATACAGAGTGATGCCTTTATTAACAGCAAATGAGATTAAGAGTCTGATAGATTCTAACCTGGCGACTAGAGCAAAGGTTTCTGTATAGTCTATCCCCTCTTGCTGACTATAACCTTGTGCTACCAGTCGTGCTTTGTTTCTGATGACTTCACCTTGTTCGTTCAGTTTGTTTCTGAACACCCATTTTGTTCCAATGACGTTGAATCCTTTTGGTTTGGGAACTAGATCCCATACGTCATTTCTTGTGAATTGATTTACCTCCTCTTGCATTGCTAGAATCCAGTCATTGTCCAGAAGTGCTTCATCAATTGTTGTTGGTTCAATTAGAGAAACCAGTCCCATGAGGGATTCTTCAGAGTTTCTGAAGCTAGATCTTGTTCTGATTGGATCTTCCTTTCTTCCTAAGATTGTTTCTTCTGGGTGATCCATGCTGCTTCTGGATGGTCTTTTCTGGAGTTGATCAACAGAAGGTGCTGGATTTCTTGCAGTGCCTCTTTCTGATGTTGAGGGAGTGTCTTTGTTGAGAGCTTCTGATAATTTGTCTTCATTACCTGTGAGTTCAACTTCCATACCTGCAAGGAATTCATTCTGCTTTGACTTTTGAGAGTCAAGCTTATCATCAAAACGAACACTGATTGACTCTTCCATAATATGTGTTTCTGTATTGTATACTATGTACCCTCTTGAGCGTTCAGAGTATCCTAACATAATACATTTTTGTGCTTTAGAGTCAAACTTGTTCAAATAATTTTTTGTATTCAGAATAAAACATGTACATCCAAATGGGTGAAAGTAGGAAATGTTGGGATTTCTGTTCTTCCATAATTCATATGGAGTATTTTCAAGAATAGGTCTTATGGAGATTCTATTCTGAATGTAACACGCTATGTTTATTGCCTCTGCCCAGAAGATCTTAGCAATGTTAGTCTCATTGATCAAGGTTCTGGCCATTTCTTACAATGTTCTGTTCTTTCGTTCTACAACTCCATTTTGCTGGGGAGTTCTAGGACAAGAGAAATCATGCAGAATGCCTTTGTCATTAAAGAATGACTCAAAATCTTTATTTTCAAATTCTCCACCATGATCACTTCTGACTTTGACGATTATAAGATCCTTTTCATTTTGAACTTGGTTGCAGAAGGTAACAAACACAGAGTGTGACTCGTCCTTGTGCCTTAAGAACTTTACCCATGTCCATCTGCTATAGTCATCTATGATTACTAACCCATACTTCTTGCCACTGACTGAAGCAGTTTTAACTGGTCCAAATAAGTCAATGTGCAGAAGTTCTAATGGCTTGGAGGTGGAAACAACGTTTTTGGATTTGAAAGCTGGTTTTGCAAACTTGCCTTTCTTACATGCTTCACACAGAGCATCTGAATTGAACTTCAGGTTAGGAAGTCCTATGACCAGATTGAGTTTGTTAATTTGAGATATTCTTCTCATACTAACATGTCCCAATCTTCTGTGCCAGATCCATTGCTCGTTGTTAACAGACAGTAGACATTTTACATTCTGACTTTTTAGTTCAGAAAGTTTTATTTTATAAATGTTGTTTTTCCTCTTTCCATTAAATAGGATAGTCCCATCTTTCTGACTAACAGCTTTGCATGAATTTTGATTGAAGATTATATCATAACCGTTATCACTTAATTGACTTATGGATAACAGGTTATGCATTAATCCATCTACTAATAAAACATTACTTATAGAGGGAAGATTTCCATTACCTACTGTTCCAGAGCCAATGATCTTTCCTCTCTGATTGCCTCCAAAACCTACGTGGCCTCCAGGCTTAAGTTCCAGGCTTTGGAACATATTCCTTCTTCCCGTCTTGTGTCGTGAGCAGCCAGAGTCCAGGTACCATGATTGGTGTTTTTGCTTTGCTACTAAAGATATCTCTTCTGTATCTGATTCAGATTCTGACTCAGAAGCTTCACTGTCTTCTGTTATGTTTGCCATGAGAGCTATGTTTGCTCTTTCATCATCTGATTCAGATTCAGCTTCAGATGTGTCAGAATCATCCCATGTAGCCATGAGACTTTTCTTCTTTTCCTTGCCAACTTCTTTTTGGGCTTTTCCTTCTGAAGCTTTAGGCAATCACTTTTTGTAGTGCTCTTGCTCGTTACATTCATAGTAGATGATGTCTTTCCAGTAGTCAAAGTTATCTCCATCAAATATTGGAGGTTTGCCACTAAATCTGTCTCTTTCTTCATTGTTGTCATTGCTGATGTTTTGATTTGGTCCTGCCATTGTGTTTTTCTGACGCTGGATCTTGTACTGACACAGTTAAGTGTTATAAGCTCAGAACCAGGAGCTCTGATGCCAATTGAAGATGTGAAAAACACAAGAAGGGGGGTTGAATTGTAAATCTTAAATCAAATGCTTGGACAACACTGTATTTTTATCCTGGTTCGTTTGATCTCAAACTACTCCAGTCTACCCGTCAAGGTGATTTCGCCTCTCTCCAACGAGGTTTTAATCCACTATATTCAAAGGATTACACAGCTACTTTAACAACTGTTAAAGCCTTCTTGAGTATAACCACAAACCGGTTTATCTCAAGGAAATCTCTTTCAAAGAATTGAACAAGAATGTGTTTAACGTTTTCTAATAAAACAGTATATCACAACTGTGATAGTTACACAATTTAAGCTTGGAATGAAATTGAATTGCTAAAGCGTTTGAGTAAGCGTGGTTTGAAGGCTTGGCAAATTCTATGAGTGCACGCGTGCGTCTTTTCTCACATAGACTTGTTTATATAGACAAGGCAGAGATACGTTGTCCATAAAGCCATTTAAATGATATTAATGCTCTTTCCTTTTTGAGAAGATCTTGTCTTGAAGAGAGCCGTTAGCATTTAATTCTGTCTTGAATACTTAGTAACGCTTAAGAGTCTTCTTTGCTTATGATAGCGCTTCAGAGTGTTCTTTGCTTTAACTTATGATAACACTTCAGAGTGCTGATGACTTAGTAGAGATCTTTGATCAGAGTCAGAGTGTATATGTTTATGCGCAGATTCTGGTCATCAAGCTTCAGCGTATGATCTGGTAGCTTGAGCGTGTAGCACATGTTACTGATCTTCTGATGCTTCTGATGTTGATGCTGATTTCATAAGAACTTCTGTATATTTGTATTATATATAAATCTTACAATTTATTTATTCTTTTTATTTTGTTATCATCAAGACTCTAATTAAGGGTTGTAGAATCAAACTATGTGAAGAAGTGAAAAACACAAGAAGGGGGGGGGGGGGGGGGGGGTTGAATTGTAAAACTGAAAATAAATGCAATGAACAAGATATTTTTATCCTGGTTCGTTTGATCTCAAACTACTCCAGTCCACCCGTCAAGGTGATTTCGCCTCTCTCCAACGAGGTCTTAATCCACTATATTCAACTGAATATTACAAACTGCTTTAACAACTGCTAAAGCCTTCTTGATGCAAACCACAACCCGGTTTGTCAAGGAAACACTTTCTTACAAAGAAGATAAATCTAGGTGTGTGAATGTTTTCTACAAAACTGTGTCACAACTGTGATGTATACACAACTTAAGCTTATGAAACTAGATTGCTAAACAATGATTGAGTAAGAAGATATGTAGTGTTTAGCAAACTGAGAGAAGGAAGATTATGATCAGCTTTTAGGCGTGTAAAGAGTTGGAGAGCATTAGCCAATTCAATCTTCATAGTCTTGTTTATATAGCACTGAGATTGTTGAACATTGGAGCAATATTCTTGATTCAATGCTAATAACAAACTTTCCTTATCGAGCAGATCTTGTCTGGAATGAGGCCGTTGGTAATAATTTGCTTTCAATGCACAGTACCGTTGCTTACTTAATGCATGTTCTGGCTTGGCTCATTCTGACTCTGCTTAAATGCTGATGAACTGTTGTTTTATTTATCAGAGTGTTGAGTGCAGTTCTGTTCATCAGGCTTCAGCATACACGTGAGTTAATCTTCTGATTCTGGTATTCTGATATAGAAACTTCTGATGCTGATGTCAAGAGCCAAATTTCTGATGCTGATTAGGTGTGATCTTTCTTATACCTATCAGAGTATCTGCAAATCAGAACGTAGTAATTTAGGCAGCAAATAGTTCATACATGAATCATATAAATAATATATCTTTTCATTTTGTTATCATCAAAACTTAAACATAGGGTAGTATATTGAAACTTTGTTCTAACAATCTCCCCCTTTTTGATGATGATAAAAACTGGATATTTTTAATTGAAAATAACGTGAAAAGGTATCAGAGAGATATATCAGAGTAAGAGGTTATCAAAGATAAGGGATAAGAGTTGAGAGATACTCCCCCTGAGTTTATTGCTTCCCTTTTTTTTGATTCCAAGAGTTCTTCAGAATCAGATCTTTTTGCCTTTCTTTGAACATTAGAGTATCAGAGTCTTTGACTATCAGAAGCTTTAGATCAGCATATCAGAGCAGAGCTTCAGATCAGTGTGTCAGAGCTTTTCTTGTCAGAGCTTTGCTTTGGGTCAGAGTATCAGAGCGGGTCAGAGTTTCATAGTTTCAGAGCTTTAGTCTTCAGGGTATCATGGTGCTTTCTTGTACCTGTAGACTTAAGCAAAACAGAAAACATATTCAAGTATAACAGAGTTAGAATGTTCGAGAATTTCTGTCTTAGTAATCCGTTATTGTTTAAAATATCATTCTTGTTCTCCCCCTTTTTGTCAGCAATCAAAAAGTGTAGGTGATGTGCTAAAACAATTAAGATCAGAAAAAACTTGTCATATTAAAAGGTTCAGAATCAGACAAAACATATTAAAGCAGTACATCAGATAATCAAGGAAAACATGAAAATGACATGAATGAAAAAACTAAGGTTGGGGAGGAAAGCGTGTGAACAGGTTCTCCAGCATGGCTTTGATCTGATCAGCAGTCTCATTCTGCTTATGCACCATGCTGACAACAGTGTCAATCTTGCTATCCTGCACATCCATTATTTCTTTCATCTTCTAGTCGTTTTCATCCATCCTCTGCTGTAGACGCATGTCATTCAGCTTCAGCTCTTCCAGAGTCTGCCTGTTCAAGGCAGCTTGAGAAACATCAGAAGCAGGAAGCTTCTGAGAGCTTTCTGCAACATCTTCTGCTTGACTTGCTTCAGCTTGAATGGTCTTGTCTTCTTCGGGTTGCACCTTTGAGGCTAGCTGTTTCTCAGACCAAGGCTCACTATCCAGAGGGAGCACGGCTTCCTGAGGCAGCTGACTTTCAACTTCCTTCAGCAGCTTGCTGAAGTTCTGTTGTGCCTGCTCATAGTTGATATCCTGCAACTTGAGGGCTTCAGCACGTACCCAAATTCTGAATTGTGACCAGAGCTGGTCAGAGGCAGCTGGGTCAATTATTCCAGGACAGACTTACTTCAGAGAAGCAATCCACTGCTGCATACCTGTTTCAAACTTCATAATACCAGAGCCAACATCTGGTTGTTTTGGTTTTGGGATTGCTATTTTATGTTTCAGATCAGCAAGACGGTCAAAGATTGTTAAGTCTATGAAGGTCCTGCTGGGGTTTTCGGTGGTTTGCTTGGCAGCTGTTTGTTTTGGAGATGGAGAGGGAGAATCAGAAATTATGATTGGACTGTTTGGTGTTTTGGGAGTGTTTGGTGGTGTAGATTCTGATGAGGATGGCAGCTGGATTTCCAGAGGTGATGGTTGAGGTGAATGAGGTTCAGAAGGTGGAGGAGAAGGAGTTTCAGAGTGATGAAACTCAGGTTGAGGTGATGGTGGATGAATTTCTGGTTGAGGAGAGGGAGACGGAATTGCTGGTTGTGGAGAAGTTGTTGCAATTTCTGGTTGTTCAGGGATGAGAGGTTCTTCTGGAATGGATGAGAGAGGTTGTTGTTGTTCTGGTTCTTCAGCAGACTGCTATTGTTCTGGTTATGGAGGAGGGACAATTTGTGGTTCAGAGTTTGGATTGGAGGAGTGATCAGAAGTGTGTTGATCAATGTCAGACAACACTTTGTCAATTGCTGATGTTGTTGATATTGTTGGTTTGGGATGTTTGGTTCTGGGTCTTCTGAGTTGTAGTGCCTCAGAAGGGTCATCTTCTGGTTCAGTTTCATCTATTGTTGGGATGGGGATTGAGATTCTATGAGAGGTTAGAGGTGGAATAGTAGAAGAATTTAAAACAGAAGCAGCAGATAAATTACCTCTTTTCTTGGGTGTCTGCTGGGATGATCCTTCTGAAGGTGCCTTCCTTTTCTTCGTCTTCTTCAGAGTCATTTCTGGTTGAGGTTGGTGCAGATCTTTGATCTTCAGATTTGGATCTGTGCCATCAGCTTTGCACGCGTCCATATATCTGAGAACTACCACTGGCTTGGATTCTATCTGAGAGAATAAAGGAAAGTCACTCAGTGGAACTCTTCTACTGGTGATATCAGCAATAGGAGTAGCGCTGGGTTCCTTTTTGATATTCTCTATCAACTTAATTTTCTTCAAGTTCTTCGCGTTCAGAGGCTTCCCAACTCTTGGTTCAATGGTGCTTAACTCTTGAGCTTCTATCAGATGCTCTATCAGCCTATTCTCTGTCAGAATATCTGATATCAACCTTCCAAAGGGTATCCAATCCCTCTTTGTTCTTTCTTCTTCCCTGGTTTCCTTCACGCTTGTTCTGAGGTGGTTGAACAGAAGATGAGCCAAGTTGATTTTTACCTTCCGATTAATAAAGTAGATCAGAAACTGCTGATCCACATTTATGTAATCAGGGGAACTAGTTGGCTTCCTATGGTTGAAGCACCCCAGAATTATCTTCGCCCAAACTCTGTGATGATCCTTCAGATCATTGATCTTGCTGTTGGGCACCCCATGGGTGAAAATCCTTTCAGCTATGACGCCCACGTCAGCACATCTCTCAGCCATATCAATACAGCGGACGCCACCGCCACTGTAGCCTATTAACCTTGCTATGTGTTCCTCAGTGATCACAATCTTCTTCCCCATAATGTAGGAGATGACTTGATGCGTTGAAGCTGCCGCATGAATCCAGAACTCCTTCACTAACATAGGGAATGTTGGTCCAACCAACCTGTCAAAATACCTTTCCCATTTCTGTGCCCTAACTTCTTCTGTTAGGTCAAAACCGTTTTCCTTTAAACTTCCAAAATCAATGATCAATTCAGATAACACTTCAAGATTATTCACAGGAGTGAGGAGTGTTTTGAATGGCACTTGATACTGTTCAGATGATGCTTTCTTCTGAGAACCTGCAGAAGCACTGCTGGAGGTTGCCATGTTCACACTAAAAGATTTTGAGACGAAAAGCTGAGAAAAAGGGTTTGAGAGAGATGAACACAGAAAAATGCAGAGAATGCTTGAGAAATAGTGAGAAACTGTAAAAGATGAAAATGAGAGGTTAACGTGTTTAAATAGGGTTCAGAATATTTTGAAATTGTAAACGTTTTTAAGAGAGAGAAATAAAATCATGATTACGTTTTAAAAGCATGATTACTTTTATTTAATGCTTGCTGATTTTGGGGGATTTGAGAAAGATACTTAAAAACGGTTACCAGACATGTGTCTCAATGCACCCAATCAGCGTTTTGCCTTCTCAGAAGCATGCACGCGTTCTGCTTCAGAGATTTGCTGATGATTGGATGACACTTGTTTGATGTAGTGATCAGCACGTCTGTCTTTGAGCTTAGACTCTCAGATCTTTAGACTTGCATATGATACAATCTGCATTTTCTATCTTTCTGAAAGGAGATTGATCATAAGTTCACAGTACAACAAATACATTCTGAAGATAAATATATGGAATTAAAACATTTTCACTCTGGGAAAATTTTCATGCTGAGATGTTTCAGAATGAAATTGAACCTATCTTCAGAAAGGGGTTTAGTGAAGATATCAGCCCATTGATGGTCTGTATCTATAAATTTTAAATTCAAAATTCCTTTCTGAATATAGTCCCTAATGAAATGATGTTTTATTTCTATATGCTTAGCTCTAGAATGTAAGATGGGATTCTTACTTAAGCAAATAGCAGAAGTATTATCACAAAGTATAGGAATGTTACTCTCAAAAATCTGGAAGTCTTCAAGCTGACTTTTCATCCAGAGCATTTGTGTGCTACATCCTGCTGCTGCTATGTACTCAGCTTCTGCTGTTGATAGCGCAATTGTTGATTGCCTTTTGCTGGACCAAGAGATCAGATTTTCTCCCAGAAACTGGCAGCTTCCAGAAGTACTTTTACGCTCCACTCTGTCTCCAGCAAAATCAGCATCGCAGAAGCCTACTAAACTGTAATCACTAGATTTTCTATAAAACAAACCCAGATTAGTAGTACCTTTCAGATACTTGAAAATTCGCTTAACAGCTGTTAAGTGAGATTCTCTAGGATCTGATTGGAATCTAGCACAAATACAAACGCTGAATAATATATCAGGTCTTGAAGCAGTCAGATAGAGGAGAGAACCAATCATACCTCTGTAGACTTTCTGTTCTACATTTTTGCTTACCTCTTCTCTTTCTAGAATGCACGTGGTATGCATTGGAATCTTTGATGGCTTACATTCTGAGAGGTCAAATTTCTTCAGAAGATCTCTGATGTATTTGCTCTGATAAATGTAAGTTCCCTCTGGAGTTTGATTGATCTGAATTCCTAGAAAGAATTTCAGTTCCCCCATGAGGCTCATCTCAAATTCTGCCTGCATACACTTAGCAAATTTTCTTCCAAGAGAAGGATTAGTAGAACAAAAAATAATATCATCAATGTAAATTTGACAGACTAAGATGTCATTCTTAATTGATTTACAGAATAAGGTAGTGTCCACCTTCCCTCTGGTGAATTCATTTTCTAGCAGAAAGTTACTTAACCTTTCATACCAAGCTCTGGGAGCTTGTTTCAGACCATATAGTGACTTCTTTAGTTTGAAAACATGTTCTGGATGTTTTGTATTTTCAAAACCAGGGGGTTGGTGCACATAAACCTCTTCTTCTATATAACCATTTAAGAATGCACTTTTGACATCCATTTGATACAGAGTGATGCCTCTATTAACAGCAAATGAAATTAAAAGTCTGATAGATTCTAACCTGGCGACTAGGGCAAAGGTTTCTGTATAGTCTATCCCCTCTTGCTGACTATAACCTTGTGCAACCAGTCGTGCCTTGTTTCTGATGACTTCACCTTGTTCATTTAGCTTGTTTCTGAACACCCATCTTGTTCCAATGACGTTGAATCCTTTTGGTCTGGGAACGAGATCCCATACGTCATTTCTGGTGAATTGATTCAGCTCTTCTTGCATTGCCAGAATCCAGTCATTATCCAGAAGTGCTTCATCAATAGAAGAAGGATCAATCAGAGACACAAGTCCCATGAGAGTTTCTTCAGAGTTTCTGAAGCTTGCTCTTGTTCTGATTGGATCTTCCTTTCTTCCTAAGATAGTCTCTTCTGGGTGATCCAAGCTGCTTCTGGGTAATCTCTTCGGAGGTTGATCAGCAGCTGTTGTAGGATTGCTAGCAGTGCTCCTTTCAGACGTTGAAGGAGTGTCTGTGTTGAGAGCTTCTGATGACTTGTCTTCAGAACCTGTAAATTCAATTTCCATACCTGCAAAGACTTCATTCTGCTTTGACTTTTCAGAGTCAAGCTTATCATCAAAACGAACACTGATTGATTCTTCCACAATCTGTGTTTCTGTATTGTATACTCTGTACCCTCTTGAGCGTTCAGAGTATCCTAACATAATACACTTCTGTGCTTTAGAGTCAAACTTGTTCAAATAATTCTTTGTGTTTAACATAAAGCAAGTACATCCAAATGGATGAAAATATGAAATGTTTGGCTTTCTGTTCTTCCACAATTCATATGGAGTCTTTTCCAGAATAGGTCTTATTGAGATTCTATTCTGAATGTAGCACGCTGTGTTTATTGCCTCTGCCCAGAAGATCTTAGCAACGTTTGTCTCATTGATCATGGTTCTGGCCATTTCTTGCAATGTTCTGTTCTTTCGTTCTACAACTCCATTTTGTTGGGGAGTTCTAGGACAAGAGAAATCATGCAGAATGCCTTTGTCATTAAAGAATGACTCAAAATCTTTGTTTTCAAATTCTCCACCATGATCACTTCTGACTTTAACGATTCTAAGATCCTTTTCATTCTGAACTTGGTTACAGAAAGTAACAAACACAGAGTGTGACTCGTCCTTGTGTCTTAAGAACTTTACCCATGTCCATCTGCTATAGTCATCTACGATTACTAACCCATACTTCTTACCACTGACTGAAGCAGTTTTAACTGGTCCAAATAAGTCAATGTGCAGAAGTTCTAATGGCTTAGAGGTAGAAACAACATTTTTAGATTTAAAAGAAGGTTTTGCAAACTTGCCTTTCTGACATGCTTCACACAGAGCATCTGAATTGAACTTCAAATTAGGAAGTCCTCTGACCAGATTGAGTTTGTTAATCTGAGATATCCTTCTCATACTAACATGCCCCAATCTTCTGTGCCAGATCCATTGCTCATTGTTAACAGACAGAAGGCACTTTACATTCTGACTCTTTAGTTCAGAAAGTTTGATTTTGTAAATGATGTTTTTCCTCTTACCATTAAACAGGATAGTCCCATCTTTCTGACTAACAGCTTTACATGATTTTTGATTAAAGATTATATCATAACCGTTATCACTTAATTGACTTATGGATAACAGATTATGCATTAATCCATCTACTAGCAGAACATTATTGATAGAGGGAAGATTTCCATTACCTACAGTTCCAGAGCCAATTATCTTTCCCCTCTGATTGCCTCCAAAGCCAACGTGGCCTCCAGGCTTAAGTTCCTGGCTTTGGAACATATGCCTTCTTCCCGTCATGTGTCGCGAGCAGCCAGAGTCCAGGTACCATGACTGGTGTTTCTGACTTGCTGCTAAAGATATCTGCAACATGTATTATTTTATCCTTAGGTACCCAGATTTTCTTGGGTCCTGATTTGTTAGTTTTACCAAAACTCTGGTTGAATTTTGGTTTCACAGAGTGCTTACTGCTAGTGTATTTAATATCATGTGTGTGACCATACACAAAATGTGAATTCAGAGGAGTGTATTTAATAGTTAAGTCCATGACATTCTTTGGTGTAGGAATCTTACCTTGGTATCCTATTCCTTTCCTGCCGTTTCTGCTAACTCCATAGATCATTGAAGCCATTTTGCTTCTATCTATGCTTTTAGCAAGGAACTTCTGGAAACTGTGATTATACTCCTTGATAATCTCATCAGCGTTGCTGGGAGTTTCAGAAATTGGTTCCTTCTGAGAGTTTTGTAAAGTATTTTCTAATTTTGAAATCTTATTTCTCAGCTCAGAATTCTCCAATTTGAGACTCTCAGTCTTATTAGAGTCAGATTCAATATTCCTTTTCAGGTCTCTGAATTTAACTCTAATTTGCTGATACCTTTCCAGGATTTCATTAAGGCTTTCAGCAAGTTCAGCCTTGGTAAAATTAACAGCAAAGTTAGGAAATATCTCTTCAGTATCTGATTCTGAGTCTGATTCAGAAGCTTCACTATCTTCTGAGATGTTAGCCATGAGAGCTATGTTTGCCCTCTCATCATCTGATTCTGAGTCAGCTTCGGACGAGTCAGAGTCATCCCATGTAGCCATGAGACTTTTCTTCTTTTCTCTTCCAAACTTCTTTTTGGGCTTTTCCCTCTGAAGCTTTGGACAGTCACTCTTGTAGTGTCCTTGCTCATTGCACTCATAGCAGATGATGTCCTTGGTGTTTGGCTTTTTGCTACTTGAGGAGCCTTCAGATCTTCTGTATCCAGAGGAAGACTCTGTCCTTCTGTATCTGGAAGAGGACTCGTTCTGATCAGATCTTCTGGGATTCCTGAACTTCCTTTGCCTTTGCTTCCATAGTTGATTTACTCTTCTGGAGAGGAGGGAGAGTTCGTCTTCTTCTGATGAGGATCCATCAGATGTTTCTTCAACTGCCTGCAAAACTTTAGACTCAGATTTTTTGTTAGATTTCAATGCTAAAGGCTTACCTTGCTTCTGAGGCTCGTCAGCTTCTAGCTCTATCTCATTACTTCTGAGGGAGCTGATAAGTTCCTCCAGAGTGATTTTGTTGAGATCTTTTGCTAGCTTCAGAGCTGTAACCATTGGTCTCCACTGCTTGGGTAAACTTCTGATGATTTTCTTGACATGGTCAGCAGTAGAGTATCCTTTGTCCAGAACCTTGAGACCAGCTACCAGAATCTGGAATCTTGAGAACATTGTTTCAATGGATTCAGATTCTTCCATTTTGAACGCCTCATACTTCTGAATGAGCACCAGAGCTTTAGTTTCTTTGACCTGAACGTTGCCCTCATGCGTCATTCTGAGTGAGTCAAAAATGTTCTTTGCTGTGTCTCTGTTGGAGATCTTTTCATATTCAGTATAGAAGATGGAACTGAGGAGGATGGTTCTGGCCTTGTGGTGATTCTTGAAGTCACGCTTTTGTTGGTCAGACATTGTTTTTCTATCAATCTTCTGACCGCTTGCATTCACAGGGTGCGTGTATCCATCTGTCACTATATCCCACAGATCAGCATCATGTTCCAGAAAGAAGCTTTCAATTCTGTCTTTCCAGTAATCAAAGTTTTCTCCATCAAAGACTGGAGGTTTGCCGCTGAATCTGTCTCTGTCCTCATGGTTGTCATTGCTGGTGTGAGAATAGTTTCCTGCCATTGTGTTTTTCTGACGCTGGATCTTGTACTGACACAGTTAAGTGTTTTAGCTCAGAACCAGGCGCTCTGATGCCAATTGAAGAAGTGAAAAACACAAGAAGGGGGGGGGGGTTGAATTGTAAAACTGAAAATCAATGCAATGAACAAGATATTTTTATCCTGGTTCGTTTGATCTCAAACTACTCCAGTTCACCCGTCAAGGTGATTTCGCCACTCTCCAACGAGGTCTTAATCCACTATATTCAACTGAATATTACAAACTGCTTTAACATCTGCTAAAGCCTTCTTGATGTAAACCACAACCCGGTTTGTCAAGGAAACACTTTCTTACAAAGAAGATAAATCTAGGTGTGTGAATGTTTTCTACAAAACTGTATCACAACTGTGATGTATACACAACTTAAGCTTATGAAACTAGATTGCTAAACAATGATTGAGTAAGAAGATATGTAGTGTTTAGCAAACTGAGAGAAGGAAGATTATGATCAGCTTTTAGGCGTGTAAAGAGTTGGAGAGCATTAGCCAATTCAATCTTCATAGTCTTGTTTATATAGCACTGAGATTGTTGAACGTTGGAGCAATATTCTTGATTCAATGCTAATAACAAACTTTCCTTATCGAGCAGATCTTGTCTGGAATGAGGCCGTTGGTAATAATTTGCTTTCAATGCACAGTACCGTTGCTTACTTAATGCATGTTCTGGCTTGGCTCATTCTGACTCTGCTTAACTGCTGATGAACTGTTGTTTTATTTATCAGAGTGTTGAGCGCAGTTCTGTTCATTAGGCTTCCGCATACACGTGAGTTAATCTCCTGATTCTGGTATTCTGATATAGCAACTTCTGATGCTGATGTCAAGAACCAAATTTCTGATGCTGATTAGGTGTGATCTTGCTTATACCTATCAGAGTATCTGCAAATCAGAACGTAGTAATTTAGGCAGCAAATAGTTCATACATGAATCATATAAATAATATATCTTTTCATTTTGTTATCATCAAAACTTAAACATAGGGTAGTAGATTCAAACTTTGTTCTAACACTATGTTCTAACAACTTTTTCATCATGTTCAAAACAATTCAAAAATACCACGATGATGCAACAACCAACGTCGGGGAGTTGGTAACTGAAAACCAATGGTTTAAAGGATATAATACCAAAAACATTTTTTCATTACATTTTGGGGTATATACATATGTTTTTGCACATATGGGGCACACACACACTCAATTTACACTTTGGGTTCCATAATGATCTAAGACATCATACACATACATCATACATGGTATTTCTCAAAACATACTTTGGGCGGAACCAATTTCTTTGGTATTTCTCAAAACATACCTTGGTTGAAAATAGACAACCAGTAAATGTCCAACCTCATCTCTGATTTAGTTATCTATGATTTGATCATCAAAATAATTTCCTCTACAAAGTTAACTCATTGCATAAGTCTCCATGTAGCAATGTGTTTCTTTCTTTTGTGATATAGTTCATTGCCTAAGGTTCCATGCAGCAATGTGTGAAATCCTCAATTTAACTCATTGCTTAAGGCTCCATGCAACAATGTGTTTCCTCCTTTATAATATAGCTCATTTCCTAAGGCTTCATGCAACAATGTGCGAAATCCGTAATTTAACTCATTGCCTAAGGCTCCATGTAGAAATGTGTGAAATCCATAATTTAACTCATTGCCTAAGGCTCCATGCAACAATGTGTTTCCTTCTCTGAAATCTAGTTCATTGTGTCAGGTTCCATCCAATAATGTGTGAAATCTGCAATCTAACTCATTGCATGAGTCTCCATGCAACAATGTTATTATCAATCTTTTTTGCGATATAACCCTTTGCATCAGTCTCCATGCAGCAATGTTGTTATCAAGATTTTTTATATGATATAACCCTTTGCGCCAGTCTCTATGTAGCGATGTCATTATCAAGCTCCTTTTCAAATATCTATCCCATAGGTTACGATAGATATGTGAATAAACCAACATAATCCATTGCTTCGGTCTTCATGCAGTAATGTATTATCAGACTTTGTTTTATCCATCCCCTAGGTTGCGATGAATAAACAAAATCAAATCAAACAAAAGCTTAATATATTAGTCTCCAAGAATTAGTGAGTCAACCTTTCAAACTTGTATTATTTAACTTCCTTGGTTATGGTAAATATGCTAACAATATTTTCTTAGATACTGACGGGTTATCCACGTTGTCATATCTAAACTAAATCAACGTTGGTTCAAACTCTGGTAAGATGATAGATACATCATCTATGCCTATCCTTCATACTCATAGGAACGCTGTACAGCGTATCCTTATGGTCTTACATAAAAAATTTGGGATCCTTCAATATTTAATAAACTTCCGATCAAACGTGTCAGACCTGCGTATTCTCGTACTATTCAATCGAAATGTAATTAAATAGGGGCAACTGTCATACCCCAAATTTGACCTACCTTTATAATTATATTTAAGTTTCTTTTAGATAAATCATGTAATGTAATTCTTGTTTCTATGGGGGTGGGGCAGGGGGGTGGGGGGGTAAACATGGAGAAGGGGTGTGTCGATTTAAAATGGTCCATCAATATCTGATGGCCCATTAGGTTTTAAAATAAGAGTCTATTTCAAAGGAAATTTATGTTTTTAACTAAGGAGGTGTAAACAATTTTTTAAGACTCATTAAAGGTTTATTTCTTTTTTTTCTTCGGAATGATGTATAAAACCGGTTCATTTTGTTTGAAGCCCAAGGGGATTAAAACTTGATGGCCCATTAAGTTTTTTTGGCTAATTTTCAATAGTGGGGGGTATGTTTTTTAGGCCCATATATGGTCATGTTTTTTTAAAAGTCCGTTTCTCTTAACCATAATCCACTTTTGTTTTTGTACTGATTTATCTATCAACTATATTATTATAACTATATTATTGTTACTATTTTTTCAACTTAATCAATATTTGATTATGATATATTAAAATTATTAAATATTATTGTTAACATAGTAATTTGTATCATTATTATATAAATCATTGGAATTATTTTTAATTACATATTATTATTATAATTATTATAGTTTTAGTAAATTGAATATTTTTATTCTAAATGTTTGACCGGGTCAAGATTTGGGTTTCAAACCCAAAATCCAATCCAGCGGCGCCATCCTCATCTTTTACCCTAATCATCTCAAGCCCAAAATTGAGAAATAGTCATGGCCAAAAAGTCAGAACATCCACTGTTCAGATCAAAGAGAAAGTAACACATGCTTTAAGGAAAAAACACATAACAAATACTATACAAATCATTAAACGTATCAAATCTTTTCATTAAACGAATCAAACTGGTACCAGTATAAAAACAAATTGAATCAATTACGAAACTAAATAAATTTCAATGAACTGAATCAAATTACAGTCTGGATCAATTTCAATCCCTAATTTTATAACAATCACTAAAAAGTAACGTTAATCACTAACAAAATTCCTAAACTGACTAAACCTAAAACACTATAAATACCTAAGACTAGAAATAGAAAAGGGAAAAAGGATCTGGACGAGAAAAAAAAGAATTTGGAAGAGGAAGAATCTACAGAAAGAAAACTCTATTGAGAAATACGATTAAGAGGAATTTAAGGTTTAAATATTTGAAACCCTAAAACAATGCCGCTAAATCCCTTCAAAGCACCGTCGAGCCACTGTCGTCGTCACCACCACCACTTTCAACTACGAACACGAGAAGAAGAAGGAAGAATCGACTATCGGAATCTAATAAAACAAATATAGAAAAGCACGGTTGGAGGTAATGATCTCTTAGCTTCTTTTTATTTTCTTTGTATTGTTGCATTTTGATTTGAAGGGTTGGGATTATGGGTTTAGTGTTGGTATCGGAGAAGAAGAAGGGTGGGGCGCCGTCGTATAGAAGAACTAGGGTTTGTGTTAGAGAAGATAGGGACGAAAGATGGAGAGAGAAAGAATAGTGGAAATTAAATGAAAATCCTCTATAAAAAACAAATATGATATGATGTACGATTTAGTGCGTGAGGCCTTACGCGTGTTACCATGCTCCCCCAAATAACCACTGCATGATCATCATCTTGTGTCATAGCGTGCCTACCCATGATAGCTACCATACACGTGATCTTACCCAGTCCAAAGGGACTCAAGCACCGTTGGGCCAAGCCCATTGCCAAATACACCCCTGCCTTGTCACTTTGCTAAACCAAGTAAGAATGTTGCACCCCCAGGCTATTGGGCCCAGATTAATATCTGAACTTGGGCCCTATTCCTTATACACCCTTCTTTTTACTGCATGAACCAAAATACACCTCCAACCTGTTGGGAATGAATTCAATATCTAAATTCAGGGTCTTGTTGCTAGCACCCCCTATTTTACTTCCTCAACCTAGTTTACACCTCCCCTGCGATTTACTTACTTTTCTTTCTTTTTTATTTTATTTATTTTTTCCCATTTTATAATTAAATTAATTTCCTATTAATTATTATGAAATCAAATTTTTTTTACTCATAAAAAATATATATTTTATTTATTGCATTAAAATGACTTTTACCATGCAGTTAAATAGATATTTTCTTTTTATAATTAATATATAAAAAATATTTAACAAACATCGAGTTATTTTTCATAATAAATTAATTCAACAATTAATTTTTAGAAAAGATTTACAAAGTATATTTTAAGCAACTGCACGCTTAGTCCAAACTTTCCGCTATTTACACACCCTGGCTAATTGCGAGGGAAATTAAAATATTTGTGTAGTCCATAAAAAACACAAACCCGTGCGAACTACGAAATGAGACTCTGATTCCTCCTAAGAGGATACATAGGACTACAATTAAAATCATGGCGAGTTCCCCTAATAAAACTTAAAACTCTTTTTCCTAAAAATTGCGCTTCTAACCCTAGTATCCTTGCGAACAAGGTAGGTGAGGGTTATCCTTTATATTACCTTCCTTAGGTTAAAAATTAAGGGTGGTGACTCTGTATTTCAAACAAGTTACAACATCGTCAACTACAACAATCCAACAAGATGCATTACTACCAAGTTATGAATGCACATATCCATTTTTCTCCTTATCTCATCACCCTGCGATACAAGATCTATTACTTTACAATAATATTTGCGCTTGAACCGGAACACAACAAGGTCTTTTCAGTCACTATAAATAACGCTTCTCTAATTTCTCTTCATAAGGAAAAATATGCTGATCCTCAAGTCCTTGCCATAGGAAATGATACAACAATATACCTTAAGGACGCAGAGTCTCATGACATGAACACCGTCTATATTATTACATCACACAACAATACCGTCCTAAGAACATCAACACAGCCTTAGTGCCACTGTGATGCGGTGGGAGAACTGACTTGAGGTTTTGTGTTTTGTATTCGCACTTGTTCGGTTTAGCAAGAGTCACCACCGACTTTTTATTTTATCCTAAAGGAAAGGTTAAAAAGCACAGGAAAAACCTTTTGAGATGTTTTCGTGGGTTCGGGGGGTAGATTATGAAAAGGGAAGGTGCTAGCACCCTTTTCATCCATGGTTATCCATGGGCTCTTTGTTACTTATTTTAGATCACTTTCCTTGCTTTTCAATTGTTTGAAATGGTGCTTTGTGTGTGGTTTTGAAAATGAATTGAAAAAGATGCCTTGTCTAGGCAACCATTGTAATGACTCTTGTTTGAGTATATGCAATGGTGTTTGTCTTTTTGAAAAGATATTTCAATGTTTTTTTGAAAGTTGTTTTGAAAGTTGTATTGTGGAGTGTGTTTTGAAAATAGGCAAGTGTGTTTTGCAATTTTGATCAAGAAACTAAGAGTTGTCTACCCTATTGTACTCAAAGATCTTTCTTATGCTTTTTAACCCTTTTAACAGTGTTGTTTCACCATTGTATTTGGTGAACAACCTTGTATTAGGATGTTAACGGGACGGGCGCGGGTCATCGTATAGACCATGAATGCAATGGTGCCAAGTGTCTTTGGCAATTTTCCTTTAAGGGACTATGATCATTTTATTTAGGCAACTTCGAAAGCGTCATCGAGGGACTATGATCATTTGATTTGTTTTTGTTTTTCCAAAGTACTTGACATGCAAACATGGCCCATTTTTTAAGGCAACAAGCGGGATTACCCTAGGGGTGCAAGTGTGAATTGTGTATTTGATTGTCATGCATTTGTATTTGTATTAGGTTATCTAGCGGTTGATTTTGAATCTTCGCATACAAACCCTAATTACTATACAGTATATAGAAAGCGATAAATTGCGGGAATTTAAAGTCTAAGCTATTACAAATAAGTATCCGGGGATGGGGCTACAAATGTTTACAAATGGGGATGAGTCTTATCAAGATAGTAGTGTCCAAATAATATTTACAACCAAATCGAATCGCATTCTCAATGTAAAGTATAGCAATATATAAGAATAAAAGCAATGTACCAAAAGTATTTGTGAAAGTGTATGTGATTATTTACAAGTGATGCAAATATTGACCTAATGTATTATTAAGCATTTATTATTTTTGGGTTTTTGTTGATGTTATATGAACAAAAGTTTAATTAAAAAAGAAAAGAAAATTGTTTCAATTTAAGTATCCTATTATCCATGTATTTAGTTAATGTACAAAGATTTATTAAACAAAGATTCTAAAAAAGGAAAATTATTTAATTTAGAAAAATCCTATTTTCATGTACTCTTAAATGTTATAAAATAAAAAAGAAACAATTAAAAAAAGATTTGTATAAAAATGTGTTATTTTTATTTAACAAAAATGTTAATTTAGGTTATGTATACAAGCAAAGTAAAAAAGGTTGATTTGTAAAAAAAGGGTTTGAATGGGCCTTAGGGAGGCATTTGACCAAAGATTTTAACCAACAGATTTGCAAAAAGGGGGGGGGGGGTATGTAACGCGCCAGGAGGGGTGAGATTTCCAGAATCATTGGGCTTAAGTGTTTTTTGTGAGGGAACAGGCCCAATGCGCTTTACAACATTTTTTAGGGTTTCATTTGTTGTTTTCAGAGTTAGGTTTACAGTGGTACGAACGGCGCCGTTCCCTTCATCGTCTTCTTCATTTCTTCCTCGCTCGAACCATGGATTCTGACTTCCTCTCTTCGCCTCAGCTACCAGACGCCATCATCCATCCTCCCTCTCTCCACGTTTGTTCAAGCGGTGACAGAAAAAGGTAACGGTCTCTTTTTATGTTTTCGTCTCCGTATTTTAGGGCTTTAGATTCTTGTCTCTTATACTTTATTGACTTCTTCTGTGTTATTTTTATTTGTATGAGATATGTAAAAAGGGAGAAGGACAATACCTTTGGAGAGGAGACGGAGGAGGGGACTGGAGGTGTCTTAGGCGGCCGGAGGCGAGGGAGTATGATGTTGTGCTAGCTTTGTGGCCTTCCCTGGTATTTGTATCTTGTTTTAGTTTAATGGTTTTATGATGATAGTATTGCAATCTGAAAACCCTAGGGCCTCTGCTTCTGAAAACTTATATTCCTCTTCTGCTTGCTCGCTTCTGAATCTGAGATTATTTTGATTTTGTATGTTGCTTTTGATGATGATGACTTTGAGTTTGAGAGTTGCTTCAGTGTTTTTGCTTAGCCTATGATGAACCTTGGTTCCGAGGCATTGTTGGTTATTTGGATGCTTTGAGGCTTGTATATTGCAGGATGTGTTAGGCTTGAGATTACAGGCTCATGAGCTTGTATCTGGTTTTTTAGCAGGTTGAAACAGTTTGAAGCTTTTGAAACTGTACAGGTTTTAAGGCTTGTATCAATTTGTAAGTTTGGATTTTAGTTGGCTCAGGTTTATGGGCTAGGTGGTTATAGCTTCAGGGTTGAGGTTTGCTGTACTGGTTTTGACAGGATTAAGGTTTGCTTTGGGTTGCTATGTCTTGAGTTTAGGAAGGTTGATATGCTTGTGTTTATGCAGTTTTATGTGTTTTTTGGCTTGTGTTCTTAACACAGTTTTTGAAGGATCGTGTTTGAAGTTGTAACAGGTTTGAGAACTTGTTTGGAAGTTACAGGCTCATTGTTGTTGGCTTCTGTTTAGAGGCTTGCTTCAGTTTGTTTACAAGTTTGTGTTTTGAGGCTTATTTTGGTTACAGGAAGGAGGCAAGCTTTGGTTGCAGTTTGTATGGCTTGAAATAGGTTTGAGAACTTGTTTTTTTGAAGTTACAGTTTTGAAAGGCTTGCTTCTGTAAGATACAAGCTTGAGGCACCTCTGGTTTGTGTTATGTAACAGTTTGTGGTATCTGTTATGTGTTTTAGGCAGGATCAAAAAAATTGGAGGCAAGCTTGTGGTATATCTTGTTTTTGTGATATATTTTTCTGGTGTGTTGTTCTGCCTCTTTTTCCCTTGTTCTGATAACTCTTTGTTTTATATATTTTAAGCCTAAGCCTGCAAACTGTAAGCCTCTTCCTTTTTCCTCTCTTTCTCTCTCCACAAATAAAAAGCATATTATATTGCTTAAAACTGTACTTACTCTGAAAAAGTGATGGCCTGGAAAATGATGATTAAAAGTATTTTGTTTGCATTGTTAGCTTTTCTCTGCATCTTGTACTTATCCCAGATTTTCTGCATTGCTTTGATATCTTGTTAACAGCCTTTTGACAGTTTGACAGCTTTGTTGACATTTTGAACAATGCAATTTGGTTGAAATCTCTTGGTAACTTATTTTTCCATGTGAAGTTTGCTTGTAAATTGTTTTGGCATATTCAGTTTGTTACCTGTGACTTGGTTTGGAATTTTGAACTGTGCAGCTTTGTATTTGGCATATTCAGTAGCTTTGTGCATTTCATATATTTTTCAAGCATATTTCCCTTTCCCTCTTTGTGAACCAAAAATTTTCTTGTGATTTGCAGAGAGGGCGAACAAACTGATTCCGGCCAACACTTTTAATGATGAGCTTTTTATGATTAAATGTCTGAGAATGTTCTTGATTTATCTGTGTTTGACTTCTTTTCTTTTTTGTCTTTGCAGATAAAAATCAGTCGAGCAATGGGGAGCAACAGTAGAAGATGAAGACTTAGGAAAATTAGAATATAGTTTTATTTTATTTTAATTATTGTAATAATATTAATGTAAACAACTGTAAATAAATTTACAGTGTTCAAATAATATTTGTAACAAACAATTAAAAATTAATAAAAGTCTTTTTGTCAGATATCTCTTTAATTCTTCTGCTTTCATTTATTTAATTACTTTAATTTCTTGAATTATAATAATTGGAAATTATCCAATAATTTTAACTTAGAAATTATAAATAATCAATAAACGTCCGGCGTTCTGAATAACCAAAAAAACATCGCACAATTAAACAAGCAACGTCCATATGTCCTTTATTTCACTGATTAGACCAAACACTTCAAACTCTCAATTAGAAGCCTCAGCCCATATCCCAGATGTTTAGACCTTGAGAAACAAACAGAAATCTTGAGCAAACGTCAAAGCAGTGTAACAACCAATTAAAACACTGCGGATTCAAATTCTTCTGAAAATGCGCGTGCAAACCCTAATTCTTGATTTATTGTCAATGAAACGTCTGTCTGATCAAACCCTGAGCCAAACTCAACCAAACCCTAACAATCTTCTTGAACTGATTCAAAATCAATGGAAACCCTAATTTTGCTTGACTGATAAGAAAAGTCTTGTTTGACCGATTCTTGAGTCAATCTGAAAAATCAGGAAAAGCCCGAAGCTGTGATTTCTTGTGGAAAAGAGAGGGCAAATTTTGGGGTACAACAGTTGCCCCTGTTCAATCTTCTTGAACCTGAAGAGTTATATTGGCAGGTTTGCCGTTTGCGACTCGAAGATAAAAGGAGATTGGACACTAGAGTGCCCAAAAAATTTGCACTCGGTGATGTGATTGAGGGAATGGGCTTAAAGATGCCATTTGGTGATGGGCTTAAAGATGCCATCTGGAGATGCAACAGAATCTTGTCGGGGGATGGGCTTAGAGATGCCATCTGGAGATGTGACAGGGGGATGGGCTTAGAGATGCCACCTGGAAATTGCTGGTAGGAGGATGGGCTTAGAGATGCCACCTGGAAATTGCTGGTAGGAGGATGGGCTTAGAGATGCCACCTGGAAATTGCTGGTAGGAGGATGGGCTTAGAGATGCCACCTGGAAATTACTGGTAGGAGGATGGGCTTAGAGATGCCACCTGGAAATTGCTGGTAGGAGGATGGGCTTAGAGATGCCATCTGGAGATGTGACAGAATCTTAACGGGGGATGGGCTTAGAGATGCCATCTGGAGATGTGATAGGGGGATGGGCTTAGAGATGCCACCTGGAAATTGCTGGTAGGAGGATGGGCTTAGAGATGCCATCTGGAAATGTGACAGGGGATGGGCTTAGAGATGCCACCTGGAAATTGCTGGTAGGAGGATGGGCTTAGAGATGCCATCTGGAGATGTGACAGAATCTTGTTGGGGGATAGGCTTAGAGATGCCATCTAAAAATTGTTGGTATGAGGATGGGCTTATAGATGCCACCTGGAATGTTTTTCGAACTGTATGTTGTTGAAGTTGAAGCTTAATAATCTTATCCTGAAAAGGGTAAAATATTAGCTGAGACACAAAGTTATGTTGCATGAAATGTATGATGCAATACATGTTATATCAATGTTTATGATATGAATGTAATGACTGCGTATGTAAGCTGATGAGCTGTCTTGCTGAGGATAGATGAATCCTGGATAGCCGGAGATAATAGATTCTTGACTGCTGTCTGGGAAAGTGAATCCTTGACTGCTGCAGGGGGTTGCAAGAATCTTTTGATCGTTGAACATGAGAAGTCCTGGGACCACTGTTCGGGAATCAGGAGCTTGGGTTGTATGCCAATCTACTGGGGTTTCCTGTCTTGAGGAGATTTTCACTGGAGAATATTTGAATACTCTGTGAGGAACTGAGAATGAGAGTCTTCATTCCGCTTGGGGATTGATAGTTGGAAGTTTTATCTCCGTTGGGGATTGCAAGAATCTTTTGACCGCTGTAGGTATTGATCTGGGATCCTGAAAAGGTTGGTCAGTGAGATAGTTGTCCTGGCTGGTTTCAGGTATTGTGATGTCGGAGATGAGCTTAAAGATGCCATCCATAAATGATTGTTGAATTGTTTGAGCTGGTCGAGTAGATAGTTGTCCTAGCTGGTTTCAGGTGTTAATCTCTGACCTGAGAAAGAAAGATAGTTTTCCTGGCTTGTTACAGGTATTGATCTTCAATCTCTTCATGTAGATGGTTTTCCTGGCTGGTTTCAGGTATTAATCTACAATCAGTCGTCCACCGATAGTTTTCCTGGCTTGCTACATGTATTAATTTGGAACTTGGGTTATATGCCACTTTGAGAATGAGAATCTTCATTCTGTTGGGAGTCAGAAATTGGGAGTATACCAATCTTCTGAGGTTTTAAGGATGAGAATCTTCATTCTGTTAACGGTCAGAAACTGGGAGTATACCAATCTTCCGAGGTTTCAAGGATGAGAGTCTTCCTTCTTGAGAGAAACAGATTTTTAGGAGCTTCATTTGTCCTTTATTTTGTTGGTGGTTGTAATTTCCAGCAGGTGATGAAGGAAATTTTTGATGATTACTACTCCAAAAGATGAAGGAATCTTTGATGATTACTACTCCAAAAGATGAAGGAACCTTTGATTACTACTCCAAAAGATGAAGGAATCTTTGACGATTACTACTCCAAAAGATGAAGGAACCTTTGATTACTACTCCAAAAGATGAAGGAATCTTTGACGATTACTACTCCAAAAGATGAAGGAACCTTTGACGATTACTACTCCAAAAGATGAAGGAATCTTTGACGATTACTACTCCAAAAGATAAAGGAATCTTTGACGATTACTACTCCAAAAGATGAAGGAATCTTTGACGATTACTACTCCAAAAGATGAAGGAATCTTTGACGATTACTACTCCAAAAGATGAAGGAACCTTTGACGATTACTACTCCAAAAGATGAAGGAATCTTTGACGATTACTACTCCAAAAGATGAAGGAATCTTTGACGATTACTACTCCAAAAGATGAAGGAATCTTTGATGATTACTACTCCAAAAGATGAAGGAATCTTTGATGATTACTACTCTAAAAGATGAAGGAACCTTTGATTACTACTCCAAAAGATGAAGGAATCTTTGACGATTACTACTCCAAAAGATGAAGGAACCTTTGATTACTACTCCAAAAGATGAAGGAATCTTTGACGATTACTAATCCAAAAGATGAAGGAACCTTTGACGATTACTACTCCAAAAGATGAAGAAATCTTTGACAATTACTACTCCAAAAGATGAAGGAATCTTTGACGATTACTACTCCAAAAGATGAAGGAATCTTTGACGATTACTACTCCAAAAGATGAAGGAATCTTTGACGATTACTACTCCAAAAGATGAAGGAATCTTTGACGATTACTACTCCAAAAGATGAAGGAACCTTTGATGATTACTACTCCAAAAGATGAAGGAACCTTTGATTACTACCCCAAAAGATGAAGGAATCTTTGACGATTACTACTCCAAAAGATGAAGGAACATTTGATTACTACTCCAAAAGATGAAGGAATCTTTGACGATTACTACTCCAAAAGATGAAGGAACCTTTGACGATTACTACTCCAAAAGATGAAGGAATCTTTGACGATTACTACTCCAAAAGATGAAAGAATCTTTGACGATTACTACTCCAAAAGATGAAGGAATCTTTGACGATTACTACTCCAAAAGATGAAGGAACCTTTGATGACTACTACTCTAAAAGATGAAGGAACCTTTGACGATTACTACTCCAAAAGATGATGATATCTTTGACGATTACTACTCCAAAAGATGAAGGAACCTTTGACGATTACTACTCCAAAAGATGAAGGAACCTTTGACGATTACTACTCCAAAAGATGAAGGAATCTTTGACGATTACTACTCCAAAAGATGAAGGAACCTTTGATTACTACTCCAAAAGATGAAGGAATCTTATCTATCGATCAATCTGCATATGTTAAGAATGCTGTTGAAATGTAATTTGTTTTGGAGAATAAATCCTTGACAAAAGTTGGGGAAATAAACCCATGACGGCAGGTCTGCTAGAGAGGTTTCATCACTGCCCCTAGTATCAGATGCGTGTGATATTGCCAGGAAACTTGGGCTGTTCGTAACCCTTAAGATTGACATTCAAATGCCCCAAGTGATGGTGATGGAGACTTGCCCCAGGTTAATCTGTAATTGAGAGATTTGTTGAAATCTTGACTGGACTGCCCCAGGTTAACTGGATAGTGACATGTCATGCCCCTTTATTGATAGGAGATTTTTGCAACGGAAAGTGTCATCCTTTTGAAGTGATTTTGTTCACTGAGAGAGCTTTCGTTCATCGGATATTCATTGTGTGAACTTCTCCGCTGTCAAACAAATAACCATGTGCAAACAACGATATTCAAATAATGCAAAGTTTATGCTTGTCTCGAAGTTTTGAAAAATGCGTTTTTTAGCAGAAAACTTTTTATAGGACAAATTCAACACAAGATTTAGGGCAAAGCCTTACAGGAGTCAGGATACCTTTTGTAACAGTATGCTTTTGAACTAACTCATGCTTCAATTAGGACTTTTGAAGGGTTGTAACGTGGCTTGGTTCACGGTTTAAGAAACAAAGGATAAAGGCTCAAAGTATATTTGTACCCACCCGCTCTTCGTGATGTTCTTCAACCCTAGACTCAGTTAATTGTGCGTCGCACTCTATTCGAGTTTGGAACGACTTTTGGGTGATGGTTCACCAGTTGAATTTATTGGGAAGACAGTCATTATTTTTTGCAACATTTTTTTGTTGTTGAGGATTTGTAATGACCTCGTTCTTTTGATTTGTTATCCCTAACTTTTGCCTGACCATTCCTGTTTTCGGGATTACAGTCAGCGGGATGCCCCAGCTTTCTTAAGCCTCCTTTTTAGGTTTTGGCTCAGTGGGCTTTTCTATTTTGAGAGGTAATGACTGCCTATGAGATAAGGAACCATCACTGTCTTTTGATTCCAAAGGAATGTTTTTGATGTCATTCATTGTATTACGAACTAAGAGTTTGCGACTTCAATGCGCATTTTTTTTTAATTAGCTGAGAGACTACCCTGCCCCAGGTTTAAATCAAAGGTTCCAATTTGTTTAGACCAGAAAACTCCTACTTCTTTGGCTCGAAGGGGTTGACTAGGGATTATCTTCCTTATAACTCCAGTGTTTAGGATTTGAAAGAATTCCTGTACATCATCAGCAAGGTCTGTTCAAAAGCATACTGTATGAGATTATGATATTGTTTCGTCATCCTCCCTCTAAAGGCTTGCAGCTTTTTATCAAGAGTGAAATATCATAAGGAAAGCATAAGAGTAGTGAAAACGAATGGATGGATTCAAGACAAACATATGCAATGCATTAATGAAACAGAGTTTGACATCAACAGATAATTGTTTGAATCACAAAAGAAATTACAACTTTGAAAATTCAAATGAAGCAAAAGTCTCTCAGTTCGAGCTTTGTCATTTCAGGTGGAGCACCCAAAGTGGAAAATTTTCATCTCACCATCCGGCATGAATTCTAGCACTCCTTCGTCAATCCAGTCTTGGATTTTGTTCTTCAGGGTCCAACAGCTGTCAGTGTCATGTCCTGGACTATAGGAGTGGTATGCACACCTTTCATTGGGATGATAGGTAGGAGCGGAAGTATTTGGGTTCTGGAGAGGAGCCTTCAATGTAATCAGCCCTGCCTGCAACATGCGTTTTAGCGCCTGTGCCAGTGACATGTTGATCTTGGTGAATTGTCTTTTAGGCACGACTTTCTTACGCTGATGCCCCTGTCTTTGTTGAGCAGGCGTAAGATGTTGTTGGGCTTGTGACCCTGAAGCAACTTGAGGAGCTTTTCCCTTGTCTTCTTGTCTCCGAAAAGGTTGAATGATGATTTGATCTTCAGCCCCAGTTGTTTTCCCCACTTGGTTGTCCCGAAGCAGTTTGTTGACGAGAACCCCGAGCTCTTCTTGTCTTTGAGCCAAGTCCTGGATGAGAGCCATCTAGCCCACCAGTTCCCCCTTCAATATGGCTATCTTAATTTGTAGCCCCAACTGGTCATCTCTGTCGTCTCCAAGATTTCCCAAGGTCATGCCCCTGGTGAGGAGCGTCTTGACCTCTTCTTGTCCCTTGGATAGGTTCAAGAACATCTCTTGAAGTTGAGCGTTTTGAGCCTGGATGTCCTTGAGAGTCTGCTCTAGAGCCATCTCTTCTGAAATAAACAGTTGGAGAATGAGGAAACCTGAAAAGGAAAACTTGTCATGATGCAATGCATGATATGTGGATGCATGTTTTCAAGGATCTCGTGGGGTAAACACAAGAAAATGTTAGAGGTTGAACTTCGATCTTTGATTGGAGAACCTTGTAGTGGTGGATGTCTTTCCACGAGAATCAAGCTCACCATGTCAAGTGGGTCATAGCCCCTGATTCAAGTTGTTGCACTCGATCTTTGATGGCATTTGTTTAGAGGAAAACCTCTTGCCCCTTGGTAGACGGCTGGTTCAACGTGACCCTGCATCAAAAGACCCTCGAGATCCTTGAAATGGTTATTGAAAATGCTATGGTATGATGTTATGATGTTATGTACATGTATGCAAAAGCAAGTAAGTGTATATACAGGTAATCATATTCACACAAAGCAAACCAGTACTCAGGTTTAGGCTTGCATGGGGTTTGTAGGTAAGTACCCTCTTGAAGTTAGTTGGCTCATCCTGTCCTAAAATAGAAACCGGGTCCTAAGGAGCTCAATATCATTGGATTATTTTCTGTGTTCATTGTTTTGGTTTAGCCACTTAACTGGCGACCAAAATATTCCAAGAAAACGACCCTCAATGAGTGTAGTATCGAGTATCTACCAACTTCGGACTGCACCAAAGTCGGTCATCTCACTACCCCTAAAAAGGCTAAGATGGTCAATTAAGGTTCTAAGAGTTCGTTAGTGCTTCATGACATCACTCAGCGGCCCCGTACTCTCCTTGATTGAACTCAAGGGTTACCGGTACTCACAAATATGTCACACTAACATAGCTTACTGCTTCAACCATGTTGGTATACCCCGCACAGTTCCCTCACAGTTTTATTGCTATTTACCTAAAAAGGTGCCCCAAAATCCGGGTGTAGGATTTACAACTAACCCAAATAAGGACCCAAAAAGTAAAGCATTCAATGCAATCAAAGCAAGTATGTAAAGGTGATCTAAACCCTAAGGTAACCCCACTTTTAAATTAGTCCCCAGCAGAGTCACCAGTTCTGTGATACGGTGGGAGAACTGACTTGAGGTTTTGCGTTTTATATTCGCACTTGTTCGGTTTAGCAAGAGTCGCCACCGACTTTTTATTTTATCCTAAAGGAAAGGTTAAAAAGCACAGGAAAAACCTTTTGAGATGTTTTCGTGGGTTCGGGGGGTAGATTATGAAAAGGGAAGGTGTTAGCACCCTTTTCATCCATGGTTATCCATGGGCTCTTAATTACTTGTTTTAGATCACTTGCCTTGCTTTTCAATTGTTTGAAATGGTGCTTTGTGTGTGGTTTTGAAAATGTTTTGAAAAAGATGCCTTGTCTAGGCAACCATTGTAATGACTCTTGTTTGAGTATATGCAATGGTGTTTGTCTTTTTGAAAAGATATTTCAATGTTTTTTTTGAAAGTTGTTTTGAAAGTTGTGTTGTGGAGTGTGTTTTGAAAATAGGCAAGTGTGTTTTGCAAGTTTGATCAAGTAACTAAGAGTTGTCTACCCTATTGTACTCAAAGATCTTTCTTATGCTTTTTAACTCTTTTAACAGTGTTGTTTCACCATTGTATTTGGTGAACAACCTTGTATTAGGATGTTAACGGGACGGGCGCGGGTCATCGTATAGACCATGAATGCAATGGTGCCAAGTGTCTTTGGCAATTTTCCTTTAAGGGACTATGATCATTTTATTTAGGCAACTTCGAAAGCGTCATCGAGGGACTATGATCATTTGATTTGTTTTTGTTTTGCCAAAGTACTTGACATGCAAACATGGCCCATTTTTTAAGGCAACAAGCGGGATTACCCTAGGGGTGCAAGTGTGAATTGTGTATTTGATTGTCATGCATTTGTATTTGTATTAGGTTATCTAGCGGTTGATTTTGAATCTTCGCATACAAACCCTAATTACTATACAGTATATAGAAAGCGATAAATTACGGGAATTTAAAGTCTAAGCTATTACAAATAAGTATCCGGGGATGGGGGTACAAATGTTTACAAATGGGGATGAGTCTTATCAAGATAGTAGTGTCCAAATAATATTTACAACCAAATCGAATCGCATTCTCAATGTAAATTATAGCAATGTATAAGAATAAAAGCAATGTACCAAAAGTATTTGTGAAAGTGTATGGGATTATTTACAAGTGATGCAAATATTGACCTAATGTATTATTAAGAATTTATTATTTTTGGGTTTTTGTTGATGTTATATGAAAAAAAAGTTTAATTAAAAAAGAAAAGAAAATTGTTTAAATTTAAGTATCCTATTATCTATGTATTTAGTTAATGTACAAAGATTTATTAAACAAAGATTCTAAAAAAGGAAAATTATTTAATTTAGAAAAATCCTATTTTCATGTACTCTTAAATGTAATAAAATAAAAAAGAAACAATTAAAAAAATATTTGTATAAAAATGTGTTATTTTTATTTAACAAAAATGTTAATTTAGGTTATGTATATAAGCAAAGTAAAAAAGGTTGATTTGTAAAAAAAGGGTTTGAATGGGCCTTAGGGAGGCATTTGGCCCAAAGATTTTAACCAACAGATTTGCAAAAAAAGGGGGGGGGGGGGGTATGTAACGCGCCAGGAGGGGTGAGATTGCCAGAATCATTGGGCTTAAGGGTTTTTTGTGAGGGAACAGGCCCAATGCGCTTTACAACATTTTTTAGGGTTTCATTTGTTGTTTTCAGATTTAGGTTTACAGTGGTACGAACGGCGCCTTTCCCTTCATCGTATTCTTCGTCTCTTCCTCGCTCGAACCATGGATTCTTACTTCCTCTCTTCGCCTCAGCTACCAGACGCCATCATCCATCCTCCCTCTCTCCACGTTTGTTCAAGCGGTGACAGAAAAAGGTAACGATCTCTTTTTATGTTTTCGTCTTCGTATTTTAGGGCTTTGGATTCTTGTCTCTTATATGTTATTGACTTCTTCTGTGTTATTTTTATTTGTATGAGATATGTAAAAAGGGAGAAGGACAATACCTTTGGAGAGGAGACGGAGGAGGGGACTGGAGGTGTCTTAGGCGACTGGAGGCGAGGGAGTATGATGTTGTGCTAGCTTTGTGGCCTTCCCTGGTATTTGTATCTTGTTTTAGTTTAATGGTTTTATGATGATAGTATTGCAATCTAAAAACCCTAGGGCCTCTGCTTCTGAAAACTTCTTTTCCTCTTCTGCTTGCTCGCTTCTGAATCTGAGATTATTTTGATTTTGTATGTTGCTTTTGATGATGATGACTTTGAGTCTGAGAGTTGCTTCAGTGTTTTTGCTTAGCTTATGATGAACCTTGGTTCTGAGGCATTGTTGGTTATTTGGATGCTTTGAGGCTTGTATATTGCAGGATGTGTTAGGCTTGAGATTACAGGCTCATGAGCTTGTATCTGGTTTTTTAGCAGGTTGAAACAGTTTGAAGCTTTTGAAACTGTACAGGTTTTAAGGCTTGTATCAGTTTATAAGTTTGTATTTTAGTTGGTTCAGGTTTATGGGCTAGGTGGTTATAGCTTCAGGGCTGAGGTTTGTTGTACTGGTTTTGACAGGTTTAAGGTTTGCTTTGGGTTGCTATGTCTTGAGTTTAGGCAGGTTGATATGCTTGTGTTTATGCAGTTTTATGTGTTTTTTGGCTCGTGTTCTTAACACAGTTTTGGGAGGCTCGTGTTTGAAGTTGTAACAGGTTTGAGAACTTGTTTGGAAGTTACAGGCTCATTGTTTTTGGCTTCTGTTTAGAGGCTTGCTTCAGTTTGTTTACAAGTTTGTGTTTTGAGGCTTATTGTGGTTACAGGCAGGAGGCAAGCTTTGGTTGCAGTTTGTATGGCTTGAAACAGGTTTGAGAACTTGTTTTTTTGAAGTTACAGTTTTGAAAGGCTTGCTTCTGTAAGATACAAGCTTGAGGTAGCTCTGGTTTGTGTTATGTAACAGTTTGTGGTATCTGTTATGTGTTTTAGGCAGGATCAAAAAATTGGAGGCAAGCTTGTGGTATATCTTGTTTTTGTGATATATTTTTCTGGTGTGTTGTTCTGCCTCTTTTTCCCTTGTTCTAATAACTCTTTGTTTTATATCTTTTAAGCCTAAGCCAGCAAACTGTAAGCCTCTTCCTTTTTCCTCTCTTTCTCTCTCCACAAATAAAAAGCATATTATATTGCTTAAAACTGTACTTACACTGAAAAAGTGATGGCCTGGAAAATGATGATTAAAAGTATTTTGTTTGCATTGTTAGCTTTGCTCTGCATCTTGTACTTATCCCAGATTTTCTGCATTGCTTTGATATCTTGTTAACAGCCTTTTGACAATTTGACAGCTTTGTTGACATTTTGAACAATGCAATTTGGTTGACATCTCTTGGTAACTTAGTTTGCCATGTGCAGTTTGCTTGTAAATTGTTTTGGCATATTCAGTTTGTTACCTGTGACTTGCTTTGGAATTTTGAACTGTGCAGCTTTGTATTTGGCATATTCAGTAGCTTTGTGCATTTCATATATTTTGCAAGCATATTTCCCTTTCCCTTTTTATGAACCAAGAATTTTCTTGTGATTTGCAGAGAGGGCGAACAAACTGATTCCGGCCAACACTTTTAATGATGAGCTTTTTATGATTAACTGTCTGAGAATGTTCTTGATTTATCTGTGTTTGACTTCTTTTCTTTTTTGTTTTTGAAGATAAAAATCAGTCGAGCAATGGGGAGCAGCAGTAGAAGATGAAGACTTAGGAAAATTAGGATATAGTTTTATTTTATTTTAATTATTGTAATAATAAGAATGTAAACAACTGTAAATAAATTTACAGTGTTCAAATAATATTTGTAACACACAATTAAAAATAAATAAAAGTCTTTTTGTCAGATATCTCTTTAATTCTTTTGCATTCATTTATTTAATTACTTTAATTTCTTGAATTATAATAATTGGAAATTATCCAATAATTTTAGCTTAGAAATTATAAATAATCAATAATCGTCCGGCGTTCCGAATAACCAAAAAAACATCGCACAGTTAAACAAGCAACGTCCATATGTCCTTTATTTCACTGATTAGACCAAACACTTCAAACTCTCAATTAGAAGCCTCAGCCCATATCCCAGATGTTTAGACCTTGAGAAACAAACAGAAATCTTGAGCAAACGTCAAAGCAGTGTAACAACCAATTAAAACACTGTGGATTCAAATTCTTCTGAAAATGCACGTGCAAACCCTAATTCTTGATTTATTGTCAAAGAAATGTCTGTCTGATCAAACCCTGAGCCAAACTCAACCAAACCCTAACAATCTACTTGAACTAATTCAAAATCGATGGAAACCCTAATTTTGCTTGACTGATAAGAAAAGTCTTGTTTGACCGATTCTTGAGCCAATCTGAAAAATCAGGAAAAGCCCGAAGCTGTGATTTCTTGTGGAAAAGAGAGGGAAAATTTTGGGGTACAACAGCCACCATGCTATATCCCAAAAATCGATCATGTAATTCAATACATCTATTGATATGGTGATAACACGAATAATATAGGTAACCTTTCATCTAACAATTCCATCATGGAATGTCTAATAGTTTGCATTATCCCACAACTTCTAATGTTTAATCTTTGACTCCAAAGTCATACCCGCATAACAAATTGCGTCACACTACACTTCCACTGCACTACTCTGATCATCTATCTCAAGTCAATGTATTCATTTTGATTTCCACAAACCATCAGATATATAAATTTCACATCTATCTTCAAACTCTCCTTAGTAACCACCATAAAATCACTTTTCAATTTTTGACATCCTCAACCGTCTAGTCTGTAGCATTAGCTCGCATACCAACTTAAGTCTCTAAATTGCTTAATAAATATCAACTCTTTCATAGCCACTTTTTGCATTAGGTTCACACAGAATGGTGAACAATTATCCTCTTGATAAAACGTCAATCACTTTACACACCATCAAGCTACTAAGACACATATATCCCATCCATTAAGATCTCGTATACTATCAACAAGAGATTAAGGGTGATAAGTTCCTCAATTTATCAATAGGTAGCCGACAACCATAACGGTGGCATAAATCATGATTACCCGACTATAATAGCATCTTTCACCTTGTGCTCAAGGTTACCTGAGCATAATGTCCAACAATCTCTCTAAGGCTTACAAACATTTTTCTTAATTTCCTTCATTTCTACCTCGTTAATGATACATAAATGCCAAAAATCCATTTCATAGTTTCCCTTACGCGCATGTAGCACAACACAATTGCTAAGTATATTCTAATACAGGAAAACTACTACACTAAGTATAATCCAAATTGTCTCATTCCAAAATAAGTCTTTATCCAGTTAGAAGATTTTGACCACAACAATGAATCCTTACTCTTTTCTTTAATCTCCCATTTGGATCTCATTCTAATTACAATCTCAACACTACCATCCCTCTAATCATGATTAATCAACATACGTTATATCTCTATGCACTTATCTAATACATTCACATCTTTACTAATGTCAAACATTTCATTCCCTTAATTCATTCACTAACAATTTATCTCACTTGACCTCATCTCAAGAAAGTTGCGATAATAACTAGTTAATTCCTGAAAAGTTCTAGTCTCATAACCAATTTCAAAGTATATCAATATAAACCTCTATTTACTTTGAATAGATTCCACAAATATCTTTATCCGAAATAGCATGTTCAAGAAAATTCCCCTCTTCAAATCATGATCTACATCCTGACTTCCTAACATACATTTCCGTCCCTTTCGACACCGTAATTCCAGTTACGACATTCAACATTTCCTTTTTCTGACTCAGACTAAACCAAAATTCCCTCAATACACACCGCAACAAACTGACTCAATTTTTCAAAGTAACTTTACTTATTTCTAAAAGTTGTCCTCTAACTATCCTTACTCTTCATACGTATCTGAAGATAATCTGACCCCAATTCAATTATACTAAGAACATACTCGCCTACCAATTGGTCCATCCGGTCGTCAATCATTTGAAGTGGATATGTAACCTCAACCATTACTTTTTCAGATATCGATAATCCATATACAGTTTCATACTACTTTTCTTTTCCTTAAATAATGACATCAAAGCCCCCAAAATGATACATTGGGTTTTACAAATCTATTTCTTCATGCATCTTCTAATAACTTCTCCAAATCTCCCAACTTTTGAACTAACATCATGTATGCTGCCATAGGAACAAGTCTGGTACCAAGCACGAGATCAACATAAAATTTATCCTCTCATCCAAAATCATCACGTAACAAATAAATTACTTCCAGGTTCTGGAAGTTTCATCATGTTATCTTTCTATCGCTTCAAACGTAACTCAAGTCAGATGTTCGGAACTCAAGTTATGAATTTTTGAAGTTCTACTGATTTTCATCGCAGGGTACTCGGGTACCCATATATGGTAATCGGGTACCAGCGGAACAAAAGCAGTTTTTTTTGTCATTTTCTGTGTACAAAATCCATTCTTACATATATCTGAAACCCCATTCTTCTAATAACTCGAGAGACGCATTACTTTCTTCAAAATTCAGTTTCCAAAAAATCAAAATTCCAACACTTTTGATAACACTTACTTTAAACTTGTTTTTGACTCTGATTTCACATGTTATTTAGGTTTTTTATTATTGTTTTCTCGTATTATGTCTATCTTTTGTTTTCTTTCCAAGTATTTCAAATATCCAGAGCTCCCCTGAAGAAATGAAGGAAAACAGGCTGAAAAACAAGATTTTAGGTTAAATTTGCACTCATGACGTCCACCATGGCACCAGCCATAGGGTCGGCCATGACGTGGACCACCTCTTGCTGACCTCAACTGCCACGTTCCCCACTTCCTTTCATTTACACTCATGGCTGGCGCCATGGCCTCCATGGCGGGCGCCACCTTTGGATGATATTCCCCCCCCCCCCCAAAAAAAAGGAGTTGGGGGGCATTCTTGTGATTTCCTGCATTCCTCATCCTCTATAAATAGAAGTTCTTGATTTCATTTCAATTCACCAAAGCTTGGTTGCAAACTAGATCCAACCATAGTTGCGAACTTAAGCCATATAATTTCACCATTGTACAGCGGTAATTCTTCACATCGGGGAATTATTGCATTGTTGATTGAGTCTGTGATCGAGTTCATAGATTGAGTCTGTAATCGAGTTTGGATCACTTCGGCAAAAGTTTATCTTGCCACATTTATTTTCAACTGCTGGTTATTTACAGTCACATTTTACTTCCAGTTTGTACCAGATTTAAAACCTCCCCGTTTGGAGCAGGTTTCTACTTATATATTCCGCACTTCTTTTACTTTGTTTATTTCTCGCACTACTTTTACTTTGTTTATTTCCCGCACCTGCTTTTACTTTGTTTATTTTCCGCACTGCTTTTACTTTGTTTATTTCCGGCACTGATTTTACTTTGTTTATTTCCCGAACCTGCTTTTACTTTGTTTATTTCCCGCACCTGCTTTTACTTTTTTTATTTCCGGCACCACACTTTAAATTATTTACTTTCTCGCATGATTTATTTTAACATGTCTGTTTACATTCCCATGTCAGGCTGAACCTTACTGGGCTAGAATGTAAGGAATCTAGTTAGTTCGATATTCCAAATAATGTGTCAATAGAAATGCTTATGGGCTATTTTGGTTTTTAATACGAGTTTTCTGTACTTTATCGTTGTTGGGTAAGATCGAAAGCCGTCCAACCCTTTGTTAAAGTTGGTTAGTTCTAACTGTTCAAAGGAAGCGGAAGCGCTTTGTCCGGTTAGTTAGGGATTTTTATTATCAAAGAAATCAATTTTGAAACTATTTTCGGACGCGTTTATAGGGTTAAAGTTAGGTTCCCCTTTTATTAGAAATTCCTGATCAAAATACTTTTCAACTTGGTCAAGTACTCTATTTCTTAAAAATAAGTTTATTACTTTAACGCAATGCGCGCCTTTTTATAAGTGAAAATAAGAAGGTCTGATTAGAGAGTAAACTCAGTTCTGATTACGCGAAAGCGACAGTTCCTGTTAAATTAGTTCTTTTCTTTAGTAGAAAATATTGCCCTATAAGTAGTTCTATTCCAAAGAATTACGAATATCATCTGACTACGTGAATTACATTCGACCCTGCTTTTATATCTGAAGTTTATTTTATTGCACTTTACTTTCTTGCATGATAAATTCCCCGTTTAATATTGACTTAGCTAAACACCGTAACAATAGGAAACGATAGGTTGACAATTGGTCTTTGTGGATCGATAATCTTTTATATTACTCTGACGTAATTCGTACACTTACGAATACACCGCATCAAGTTTTTGGCACCGTTGCCGGGGAACAATTTCGTCAAATTTCCCACCCTATAGTCGCACTATCTAGACTAAGTTTTATAGTCTGGTTAATGCGAAGATCTCGCAGCACCGGAACCTTATTCAATCCTTTATCAGAACCTGAACGTTACATCCATTTTCTTTGTTGAATTAGAAAAACTATGGCCGAGAATCGTAACCAAAGACCCCTTAAGGAATTTGCCCAACCGTCAGATGAGGAACCTAGTTCAAGTATCGTAAGACCAGCTATAACCATAAATAATTTCAAACTAAAACCCTCATTGCTACAATTGGTGCAACAAAACCAATTTGGTGGTATCGCTACTGAGAACCCGAATCAACACTTCAAAACTTTTATGTAATTAACAGACACTTTAAAATGCAATGGTGCTTCGCCTGAGGCAATACGATTAAGATTATTCCCTTTCTCCCTCAGAGATAAAGCACGGGATTGGTTAGATTCCCTTCCACCCAATTCAATAACAACCTGGGAAGACCTTAGGAGAGTATTTCTCGCAAGATGTTTTCCGCCCAACAAAACTGTTGTCCTTAGAAACCAAATCACTAGATTTAACCAAAACCTGGGAGAATCACTTTTTAAAGCTTGGGAGAGATATAAGGATCTGTTAGGAGCTTGTCCACACCATGTCCTAGAACAATGGCTAATAATCCACACCTTTTATAATGGACTCCATTACAACACAAAGATGTCTATCGATGCTGCCGTTGGTGGCGCATTGATGAATAAACCTTACCTAGAAGCCTACGCTCTCATTGAGGACATGGACCAAAACCATTACCAATGGGGAACAGAACGAGCTATGGTAGAGAAAAAGGAGACCCAAGGAGGAAAACATGAGATAAGTTCTCTAGACATGATGCAAGTTAAAATGGACGCTCTTGCCTTAAAAGATCAAAACATGTCTCAAAACCCTAATATTATAGCCGCAGTAGCTTCCGAATGCGAACTTTGTGGGGCCCAAGGACATCAACCTGCGAAATGTAACTTGTTGAATGAGCCTTGCTCAGACCAAGTAAATTACACCCAAGGAAACCCATTTTCAAACACTTACAACCCTGGATGGAGGAATCACCCAAACTTTTCTTATAAAAACAATAGCCCAATACAAAACTCTGCTCCTTCGAGACCTACAGGTTTCCAAGCCCAAAGACCAAATCAACCTATGCAAGCTGTGACACCCAAACTAAACCTTGAGAAAATCATGGAAAATTTCATTTCAGCTCAAACCCAGCAAAACAAAGAGTTCCTAAATCAGAATATTCACGTAAACAAACTAATCACGCAATTAGGAACTAAGGTTGATCAGATAATTACGCATAACAAGATGCTTGAAACCCAGATCTCGCAGATAGCCCAAACACAAGCCCCACAAACTACACCTCGAGGACAATTCCCTGGACAAACTCAACCAAATCCTAAAGGGCAAGCTAATGCCATTTCCTTACAAAGTGGGACTACTTACGATGGACCCAAGAATCCAGCCATGAGTGCACCCTCATAATCTAAGACAAATGTTTTGCGTACAGACCAAGTGGAGGAACAAGAGGAACCCGAAAAGCAAAAAGAACCAGAATTAAAAGATAAAACTAATAAATCATCACCCCCATACAAACCCCCAGTCCCATTTCCGCAAAGACTTAAACAAACCAAACTTGACAATCAATACCAGAGATTTGTTAAAGTTATAGAAAAACTCCATGTAGAGATTCCTTTCACCGAAGCCATCACTTAGATACCATCTTATGCTAAATTCCAAAAAGACATCTTGACCAACAAGCGTAGACTTGATGATCCCAAACCTATCGAATGCAATTTTATTTCAGAAAATAAACTTGCCAAGAAAGAAAAGTATCCAGGAAGTTTTTCCATTCCTTGTATCTTAGGAAATCATACTATTGAAAAAGCCTTCTTAGATCTAGGAGCTAGCGTCAGCCTTATGCCTTTAGCAGTTTGTAGAAGGTTACACTTAGGAGAATTGCAGCCGACTAAAATGTCTCTCCAGCTGGCTGATAGATCAGTTAAGTATCCTATAGGCATACTTGAAGACATACCATTTAAGATCAGTCAGCTATATATCCCAATTGATTTCGTGGTTATGGATATTAAAGAAGACGAAGAAATCCCAATCCTCTTAGGTAGACCATTCCTATCAACAGCCGGAGCCATAGTTGACGTTAAGAAAGGAAAATTAACATTTGAGGTGGGTGATGAGAAGATATTATTTATTCTTTCAAAGTTCTTAATGGCACCAGTCATAGGATATGCTTGTTATGCCATCGATGTCATTGACGAGTGTATATTGGAACTTAAGCGAGAGGAATCTAACAAAAATATTAAGTTACCTTCGACCCCCATTATGGAGGACGATGGATTTAAAGGTTTAGAACCTTACATTGATGACGACCTCTATGAATGTTTATCGCTTACTCCCAATCCCATGCCTTGCCCTTTGAAACCATCCTTAGAACTGAAGGAACTTCCCAAGAACCTCATATACGAATTATTAGATAAAGAGATGAATAGTCATGTTATAGTTAACGCTATTTTAAGTCAAGACGAGACAACTCAACTCTTAGAGATCTTACGAAAATATCCCTTAGCTTTAGGGTATAACATCTCTGATTTAAAAGGAATAAGTCCATCGGTGTGCATGCACCGGATCTTCTTAAAGGAAAACTAAAAACCCTCAAGAGAACATCAAAGAAGAATAAACCCTATAATGAGCGATGTTGTTAATAGAGAAGTTCTTAAGTTACTAGAGGCTGGTATAATTTACCAAATATCAGATAGTAATTGGGTAAGCCCTGTGCATGTGGTGCCAAAGAAAGGAGGCATCACAGTCATAGAAAATGAGAAAGGTGAGCATATTGCTAAACAAACAGAAGGAGGTTGGCGTATGTGTATAGATTATAGAAAATTAAACAAAGCAACCAGGAAGGATCATTTCCCTCTTCCATTTATAGATCAAATGCTCGAATGTCTAGCCAGACACTCGCACTTTCATTACATAGATGGATACTCATGATTTTTCCAAATACCTATTCACCCTGAGGATCAAGAGAAAATAACCTTTACCTGTCCTTATGGAACGTTCGCCTATAGACGAATGCCCTTTGGACTCTGTAATGCCCCTGCCACTTTTCAAGGTTGTATGATGTCTATATTTGCAGATCACGTAGATGGAATAATGGAAGTTTTCATGGACGATTTCTCGATGTGTGGATTCAATTTTAAAGATTTTCTCTCCAACCTTGAAAAAATCATTGAAAAATGCGTAGAGGTGAACCTAGTGCTAAACTAGGAAAAATGCCATTTTATGGTTAATGAAGGTTTAGTATTAGGACACATTGTCTCCGAAAGAGGCATTATGGTCGATAGAGCCAAAATTGAAGTTATAGAGAACCTCAGCCCACCTAAAACCATTAGGGAGATTAGAAGTTTTCTTGGACATGCTGGTTTTTATCGGCGTTTTATAAAAGACTTCTATAAAATAACAAAACCTTTGACTAATCTTCTAATGAAGGACGATGAATTTGTTTTCGATGAGAAATGTCTCGAAGCTTTTAAATTTTTGAAACAAGCACTGATTTCAACTCCGATCATGCAACCCCCATATTGGACACAACCATTTGAAATCATGTGTGATGCCAGCGATTATGCAGTTGGTGCTGTTCTAGGACAATGAAAAGACAAGAAATTACATGTTATACATTATGCTAGTAGAACCCTAGATACCGCCCAGCTCAACTATGCAACAACAGAGAAAGAATTACTGGCAGTAATTTTTGCGATAGATAAGTTTAGGTCCTTCCTAGTTAGAGCAAAGATCATTGTTTACACTGATCATGCTTCCATACGTTATCTATTAAATAAGAAGGACGCTAAACCTAGATTACTTAGATGGATCCTGTTACTCCAAGAGTTTGATCTAGACATTAAGGATAAGAAAGGCACAGAGAATGTTGTCGCTGACCACCTCTCTAGATTAGAACACTTAAAACCTGACTTATTGCCTATAAATGATTATTTCACCTATGACAGACTTATAGCTAAGACTGATGATTTCGAGCCTTACAGAGATAAAGATTTTGAAAAATTTCAGTAATGAAGAGCGTACCTTGGTACGCTGATTTTGTGAACTACCTAGATGCAGATATCATACCCCCTGATCTAAATTACCAACAGAAAAAGAAGTTCTTCAAAGATGTTAAACATTTCTACTGGGATGAACCGCTCCTATTAAAGAGAGGAATATATAATATTTTCAGGCGTTGTGTCCCAGAAGAGGAAATAGAAGACATCATCAGACACTGTCATTCAGTACCTTATGGTGGACATGCAGGTATATCTAAAATGCACGCCAAGATTCTTCACGCATGCCTCTATTGGCCAACTTTATGGCGCGATGTTCATGCCTACATTTTCAAGTGCGACTGATGCCAACGCACCGGGAACATATCAAGACGTGACAAGATGCCAATGAGGAATATCCAGGATGTTGAACTCTTTGATGTTTGGGGTATGGACTTTATGGGACCATTTCCACCTTCAATGGGAAATAGGTACATTTTGGTAGTTGTGGACTACGTGTCTAAATGGATTGAAGCTATTGCATCACCCACAAACGATACAAGAGTGGTAGTCAAGTTATTTAAGAATATCATTTTTCCGAGGTTTGGAATACCCTGTCTCATTATAAGTGATGGAGGATCACATTTCATATCCAGAATCTTTGATAAACTCTTGAGTAAGTATGGTGTAAAGCACAGAGTAGCAACACCTTATCACCCACAAACTAACAGCCAAGTAGAAGTGTCTAACAGGGAGATTAAACAAATCTTAGAAAAAACCGTTTCAATTTCCAGAAAAGATTGGTCTCATAAGCTGCATGAAGCACTATGGGCCTACAGAACAGCTTTTAAAACACCTATTGGAACAACCCCTTACCAATTAGTTTATGGAAAATCTTGTCATTTACCCTTTGAGTTAGAGCATAAAGCCTATTGGGCCATTAAGACCCTGAATTTGGAATATTTTACTACTGATGAAAAGCGCATCCTTGACATTCATAAATTGGAAGAATTCTGCCAGTCTGCCTATAAGAATTCTATAATATATATATATAGAAAGAACCAAAACTTGGCATGACAGAAGAATTGTAAAGAAATATTTCAATGTAGGCAACCTTGTTCTCCTTTTCAATTCCAGGTTGCGACTTTTTCCTGGAAAGCTACGTTCAAGATGGACTGGTCCTTTTGAGGTCTCTAGAATCCTAAGATCTGGAGTAGTCGAGATCAAGAACAATTCTTGTATCCCATTCATCGTCAATGGGCAGAGGTTGAAGCACTACAAAGGAGGTGACATTCCCACCAACTACTCCAGCCAGACTCTGATTAATCCACCAATACCAGTTTCCGATATATGAAGCTTACTCGTCAAGCTAACGGCGTTAAACAAGCACTGCATGGGAGGCAACCCATGAGTTTATTTTTATTTTTTGCATTTATTTACTTTTTACTTTATCAAATTTTATTTTTATCTTTATACTAACAGTTGCAAAATTTATGATTTCAGGCATCAACTGCTAGCCGTCTTTGCTAACTACATTTTTCAGGATAGAGCATTTCGATGACATGCATGTTTCCTTCCGAGATGACACTCAGAGACAACGTTATGCGGTCCTTTCACAACGACCCATGGCACCGACCAGATATCCAGACCAGATTTGCATGGAAGCTCTTGGCTTTGAAGCCAATATCAAGTATCTATGCAACCAGCTAAAGTGGGATGAGTATGCAGACGACCTAAATATGACCTACAGGAACCTAACCTTAGAATTCCTCAGTTCATTCGAGTTTGAGCCCTATAATGTCTAGGATGGATATCTCACTTTCAGACTATTCGGGATAGAATATTGTTTTACCCAGAGGGAGTTTGGCGACTTGCTAGGGTTCCAGACCACACCCGATGCTATACCTGAGCTACGAGTTGGCTATTTCATAACTAGGGACATAGAGAAATTCTGGAGAGATATTACTGCTGGAGGGAGCCTTGATCCTTCCACTCAACTATCCCCTATTATTCACAACCCCACTTTCAGGTATTATCAGATGGTTATTGCTCACACTTTCCTGGGGAAGGCCGACACTGATACCCATGTTAGTGAGGAGGATAACTTTTTCCTCTACTTTGCGACCCAGTCTCGCCATGTAGCCTGTGGAAATTTTCTGCTGTGGAATCTCATGATGACTTCTAAGTCTGCTGAAGGTATCCTCCATGTGGGAGGGACAGTGACTCAGATTGCTTCTTCTTTGGGTCATACAAGTAAGTTATCTCACCTTACCTCCTACTGTGGATATACTACAATGAACATTGATTTCTGTTTGGATCGTGGGCTGATGAGAAGAGTCTACTTTAATCCCAACCAGTATAGACTCCTGATTGATAATGAAACCGTTCAATATTTTACCTTGCCTGATCCCATGATGACCAATGTCCATAACCCTGCCAATTGGACATATGCCTTAGAAGGTCTTGGAGAGACCTTGGACGAGAGAAAATCACCTCCGATACCTGAGTATTATCCATGTCCATCGCCAGAAAGGACCACTGTATTCTCTAATAATTTATCTTTGCAGCAACCCGACATCTATGCACAGGTTGCTGAGCTGCGTAGAGAGGTAGCCCAACTTCGTCAGACAGTTGAAGACCTCTCTCTTCAGGTTATGGTTTCCGATGCTACTCACTCTACTGAGGATGACCTTCTACAGCAGGAAATTGATGATCTTCGCAGTAAGTTAGCTGCAGCTCATGGTCCTGAGTCGACCACAGACCCTACCACTCCTTGATGATCTTGATTCATATCTGCACTGTTTTGTTGTTTTGTTGTTTCTTTTATCATGTTGTTTCCTTTTTCAGACTTATTTATTTTTATGCCTAACTCTTGCATTCTACTTTCTTTTTATTTTTTGTGAGTTACCATGATTAAGTATATTTCTTTTTATTTTTATTTTTTTCTCTTTAATTAATTGTTTATTTTATTTTTTATGAGTTTATTATTTTCAAGTTATACACATAAAAGAAAAGAATTCAATACACCAATCCATGGAAGCACCAAATGAAGAATTGTTGTTTGCACCTACGAGAAGAAATTGGAATAAGAATCCCAAACCAACAAAACAAAGAAATTTGAGTCCAGCCCAATTTTCGAACATGGCGCCCACCACCAAGATCATGGCGCCCGCCATGGGGTCTAGGATTATAACGGGAAGATTTTCAAAAACCTCCCACTTTCTCCATTTTCAACCCCAAAAACCTCTCATTTTCTCAACCACCTACTACCCTATTAACCACCCAACAACTCTCATTTTCTCAACCACCTACTACCCCATTAACCACTCCAACATCCATTTTTCTAACCATCATAAAAATTCAAACTTTCTCCCAATCTCCAACACCTATTTTTTTGAAATCCATTTTTTCAATTTTCTTCCAAAGGAGCAACAATGGAGTTCAACGGATACGTTCTTCGTGAAGGCAAACCCGGAGACCGACAACGGAAAATCCTTGAAAAATTGCAAGGACGAGAAATTGTCTCAACCAGGTATGTCGATGAAGACTGTCTGTATACTTTAGGACTTTATCACATTTTTTTTATTTAGATGACATCCTAGGATTGCATGACACTTTTACTAGAAAAGATCTACCTTTGAGAGGCTAACTCGAGAATTCTTAAGTTCCATGATTTATTTGGTTCACCCTGACACTACTAGTATCATCGGTATGGTTAAATTCCATCTGTTTAATGTTGAATATGAATATAGCACCGACGAACTAGAAGCTCTGTTGGGTATTCCTCATGGTGATGGCGCTATTTGTGAGACCTCTTTGGATTCTGAATGGTCCCCTGATGCATTTTCCTTCTGGAGTCAATTGTCAAACTCTTCTATAAATTCTTTTGAAGGAGTTTTTGCATCATTGATCCATAACCCGGCTATTCGAATTTTTCGATATATGCTCGCCTGTACTATTTTTGGCCGCGAGAATCCAAACAAGGTAAATGCTAGAGAACTTCTATTTTTGCAGGGTAGTCTCACTAATAGAAGAATTAATTCAGTCCCGTTTATGATTTCTCACATGATTGATGTCCTGAGACACACAGGGACCATAACTTTTGGAGGACTAGTTACATCTATTGCTAGAGCTCTTCACCTTGACGCTGAGATAGCTACCCTTGCAACCTTTCCTCCCCGCACAATTAATTTTAAATTTCTAAAAGATATGAAATTGTGCAAGGTGAGGAGAGTGGGTGGTTTTGAACTTATGGTTCGGGGTGTCGTTATCCCATCAGTCGTTCTGCCTTGCACTAGACGTACTAATGTATGAATTGCAAGGAATTGGACCTACGATCTAGATGCTCCACCTTTTACGGGTCCATTACCTCCTAATGTTCCACTTGGGGATGGACACGAGACTAATGAAGAATACGAGCAGAGGGATGAACCTCATGCCCCACCTGTGTCCCCCCACCATGCTTCACCCGCACACATTGCACCTTCTACTTCTAACACTTTTGCAGGTACGACTCCTGGATTCTACATCACTGAAGAGATGTGGCGTGACAAGCTAGCCCGGGAGGAGAGAAGAGATGGTTTACTTTCTGCCATCCAACAATAGCTGGCAGATAACATGAGTTTTATGGAGGCGTCACGACAGCAGACAGACCGCTCTTTTCAAAGTCTTATGGAATCTCAATTGGCAATATTCCGCGAGAAACATATGCAACAAGCCCATTTTCAGAGGCACTCCGCCTTCATGGAGGCCACTCAAGGTTTCCTTTTTGGAAACCTTCATGAGATTCAGAGTTCACAGATTTCCTTGTCCGCCAGATTCGACCAGTTCGAGGCTTCTCAGAGCAGTCGTCGTCGCAGCCGATCCCGTCATTCTAGACATTCACCGCAGAATAGCGAGGGACCCATCCAGCCTTAGTACTTTACCAGGTGACTTTTTCCTATTCTTATTTCGTAACATTGGGGACAATGGTCGATTTAAGTGTGGGAGGAGATTTACTGGCTTTCTCACTTTATTTTTTCTTGCTTTATTTTTCCCTTTTCCTTCTCGTTATTTTACTTCTTTATTTGCTTTAGTTTGCTTGTTTTTTTTCTTTTCAAAATAATACATGTGTTTGACGAGTCATCTATATCTGTATGGTCTAGTGTATGTCTACTCCCCCATTTCTTGAGCCTAACCGATTTTTTTTTCCTAAGAAAAACATTGTGTTTTGAACTTAGTTGGGCTATAAGACCTGGTTGAGATAGGATGTAGTATAACTTGGGAAATCCATTTCGAAGCATCGTCATCGTTTTTACACCTTAAGCTTCATAAATTTAGGAATTCGATCCCGATACCCCCTATGTTGTGGCCTTAAAATTTTCATTCTTAAATCCTTGAATAGTTTATCCTAGCAGTCAGCTCTGGTCTAAGCATGCTCTACGTAGGGGACCGAAGAGAAGTGAATGATCTATATGCTATGTTCTTATTATAAACTACAATCCCGGGATAGGTGACCCTCACAAAGTCATTTAACTCAGCAAAAGTTGTATGTTGAAAAATAAAGCAAAAGCAAAAGAAGAAGAAAAAGAAAAAGAAATTTTTTTTACCCATCTTTAGTTGGTTCAAAGGTATCTAGTGCTGAACTTGGTATGGCGGATTACGATCCGATCCCCCCCAACTATAAATGGGTCAATAAAAGGGGTTACACCAACTTTTTGTACTAGAGCCTTGCGTTTTATGATCAGAATCACTACCCGGTCACTTTACTATGAGCATGTACGAATAACGGGCTTAATGTGATTGCGCCTAAATGAAAAAGGATTTGAACAAAAAAAGGAAAAATATAGGCCTAAGCATATTGGCATGATATGGATTGGTTCGTAAAAGAACGAAGCTTATGTCTGTTTTACGAAAGAGTGTCACTATGATATCCTTGGTTTGAATCAGTCAGTACCTATAAATACATCCTTGTTTTAATTCCAGAGGCCCCTTGCAGCCCAACTTGTTCACTAACACTGTTTTTCTTCTTAATCTATTTAGAGTTCTTACTTGAGGACAAGCAATGGTTTAAGTGTGGGAGAATTTGATAGCACTTACTTTACACTTGTTTTTGACTCTGATTTCACATGTTATTTAGGTTATTTATTTATTTTTCTCTTATTATGCCTATCTTTTGTTTTCTTTTCAGGTATTTCAAATATCGAGAGCTCCCCTGAAGAAATGAAGGAAAACAAGATGAAAAACAGGAGTTTAGGTCAAATTTGCACTCACGGCGTCCACCATGGCGCCAACCATAGGGTAGGCCATGACGTGGACCACCTCCTGCTGACCTCAACTGCCACGTTCCCCACTTCCTTTCATTTACACTCATGGCGGACGCCATGGCTTCCATGACGGGCGCCACCGTTGGACAATGTTTCACCCCCCAAAAGGAGTTAGGGGGCATTCCTGTGATTTCCTGCATTCCTCATCCTCTATAAATAGAAGTTCCTGATTTCATTTCAATTCACCCAAGCTTAGTTGGAAACTTGATCCAACCATGGTTGCGAACTAAAGCCATATAATTTCACCATTGTAAAGCGATAATTCTTCACATCGGGGAATTATTGCATTATTGATTGAGTCTGTGATCGAATTCGTAGATTGAGTCTGTAATCGAGTTTGGAGCACTTCGGCAGAAGTTTATCTTGCCACATTTATTTTCAACTGTTGTTTATTTCCAGTCGCATTTTACTTCCAGTTTGTACCAGATTTAAAACCTCCCCATTTGGAGCACGTTTCTATTTATATATTTCGCACTGCTTTTACTTTGTTTATTTCCCGCACTGCTTTTACTTTGTTTATTTCCTGCATCTGCTTTTACTTTGTTTATTTCTCGCATTGCTTTTAATTTGTTTATTTCCTGCACTGCTTTTACTTTGTTTATTTCCCACACCTGCTTTTACTTTGTTTATTTCCTGCACCTGCTTTTACTTTGTTTATTTCCCGCACCGCACTTTAAATTATTTACTTTCTCGCATGATTTATTTTAACATGTTTGTTTACATTTCCATGTCAGGATGAACCTTACTGGGCTAGAATGTAAGGAATCTACTTAGATCGATATTCCAAATAATGTGTCAACAGAAATGCTTATGGCCTATTTTGGTTTTAAATACGAGTTTTATGTACTCTATTGTTGTTGGTAAGATCGAAAGTCGTCCAACCCTTTGTTAAACTCGGTTAGTTCTAATTGGTTAAAGGAAGCGAAAGCACTTTGTCTGGTTAGTTAGGGATTTTTATTATCAAAGAAATCAATTTTGAAACTATTTTGGGACGTGTTTATAGGGTTAAAGTTAGGTTCCCTTTTTATTATAAATTCCAGATCAATATACTTTTCAACTTGGTCAAGTACTCTATTTCTTAAAAATAGGTTTATTACTTTAACGCAATGCGCGCCTTTTTATAAGTGACAATAAGAAGGTCTGATTAGAGAGTAAACTCGGTTCTGATTACGCGAAAGCGATAGTTCTTGTTAAATTAGTTCTTTTCTTTAGTAGAAAATATTGCCCTATAAGTAGTTCTATTCTTAAGCATTGCGAATATCATCTGACTACGTGAATTACATTCGACCCTGCTTTTATATCTGAAGTTTATTTCGCTGCACTTTACTTTCTTGCATGCTAAATTCCCTGTTTAATATTGACTTAGCTAAAAACCGTAACAATAGGAAACAATAGATTGACGATTGGTCTTTGTGGATCGATAATCTTTTATATTACTCTGACACGATTCGTACACTTGCGAATACACCCTATCAACTTTTCACAAGGCTACTAATATCTTCGAGTTATGTCTCTGACTCGTGATCCACAACCTTCCAACAACATCAACAAAATTTAACATATGTGCTTCCAATACAAAATGTACATCAATTCATCACTCTATCACCATTCAAAACATCGACATCTCACACAATTCTAACTCAACATTCACAACATCACAACCAATTGGCAGTGCTGAAACATTGTACCGTCTGAGCTTCACCTTCTAAAAACCATCCTACTTTGCTTAACAAATATCTTCTGGCATAAGAATATGGATCGACCCATAAAAGTAATTTGTAATCACTTGTTTTAACTTCAGGCAGTCCACTCCAAGGATAACATCAAATTAAACCAACACTTTGCTCTAACGACAAGTCGCAATTACCCCCGGAAGGCACCAATACTCACTCACAATGGGCACATCATTAGCCATAACATCACCCTCTACTTCTAGAGTACAAAAAACACAAGTTCCTGATCATTCCCCCCTTAATAACACTTTGACCCGACTGCTAGGTATAAATCTTGAATTCGTACTTCCTTTTAAATTGAAAAATAACACATCAGCACTAACGTCTACACCTATGCACTTCACGATATACTAAACCAACTGTTCACACCTGAACCATCTCAGAGAAGCATAAGCTTCTCCCCCACTTGTTTCAATCCCACTCCTGCAAACAAGCGATTAGAAAAGAAAGCATCGATGGTGTTTCACACACTTGTCGCGTACTAAGCAACAAACGACATTATACAACTTGGTCGGATGGACCGACCTGCTCTGATACCAACTGTAACACCCTATTTTCCCTATCGAATAATTAAATGAAATTAGAGTAAATTAAAAATTTCCAATCAACATCAAAATAGGATGTCACATTTCATCATCTAAAAAATTTCTCAAACATTAACTAATGGATGCATAGCACATTATTTCCGATGAACCGTCGTCATAATCATCATGGTATTCAACTTCACTTTATTAATGCAACGAAAACAATCCAAAATATAATTGGTCAACAACTCAAACATTCGATAAACAACGTCTAATCAATTTAAAAAAAAAAGAGTTAGAATACTGTCACAATCTTTTAAAGACAATAATAACTAAAAAGCAAAACAAATGTTCATCCTCGGTGTTACATATCAGAGAAAGACCCAACTCGATCTATGCACCATGAGGCGCAACTATATACCTTAAGCTACTCTAATCTTCGTCACCTGTGCGTTACCCACATGGAGGCAACATTCAAATAGAAGGGGTGAGATATTATAACAATATAAACGAATATATGATAATGAATACATGACAGATATATCATGTATGATGTCAGCTTAATAATCACAATTATATTTCATAACAATTACACAGATACACACTTAACTATTATCATCCATCATACAACATAATTCAAACATATAACTCAACTTCATCGTTATATCCATAATATGCAACTCAACATCAACATTGTATCAACAACAGGAAATTCAACATCATCATCGTATTAACAATTCAAAAACATGCAATGCGATTGACACTGATGCAAAATGCATGTGGTACAAATAGGGCAAAATCCTCAACTTAATAATGCCAACTTGGGGAAGTAACTTCATAACGCCAATATAGGCCATCGTAATAGGGAAAAACCCTCATCTTAATAATTTCAACTTATGGAAACATCATCATATCACCAATATAGGCCATCGCTCGCCAATACAGGTCATCACTCGCCAATACAGGCATTGGCTTCATGAATGCATGTGACACTGACATGCAACAACTTAATTTCACATTGATTATTCTTACCTATCAATGTCACGCCAATACAGGCCATCACTATCATCATTATCATGCATATCTTGTCACACAATCAAAACATTCATGCAACATCATCGTACTCAATCACAAAACAATCTCATCAATTCCATCATCATATTCACAACTTCGCAATTACATCAAACAGGAAGAATAAGCCAATATAGGCTACCAAGCATATATCATAGTACATACATGATCACACCAAGAAATCTCTTCACATTCATTGTCATATTTACAACTTCGCAATCACAACACAACATTGGAACGAAACAAAATCCATAAAATCATCTCATACTGTTTTCAAATCTTTTTTATTGAGAAGAAAATATTTTTATATTTCCGTAGGTTTGAACGGCGCGTCAGACGGACACCGGAGTAAAAAGTTATTAATTTTCAAAGACTTTCAAGAATCTGCTGGTTTTAGTAGGGTGCCCGGTTACCCCATGTCAAAACGGCCAAAAATGTTATTTTTCGAATGGTAATCGGGTACCCATATATGGTAACTGATTCCCACTGTTCCAGAATAAAAAAACATATTTTTATGTTTCAAAAAGCACTTATTTATCCGGTAAACATGTCTAACTTCCACCTATTATACCAATAATGTTTATAACTGAACTTCCTACAATCATACCTCACTACCAATCATTTTAATTCACACAAAAAAACAATTAAACACTTAAATTAAGTGATTATTTCATCCAAATAAAAAATCATTGGTATAGCTATTACACCCAAACATCACCCATCAATCAACTTTATTTATACAACATCAAATTCAAGAATTTCACACCCATTCATCATCAACAATTGTCACATAGATAAATCACATAAAACACTCAACTCTCACAAAGATGAACATATAATTACATAACCTAACTCTACCATAACCCATCATCATACAAATCCTTATAGATTTAGAACCCCACTCTTACCTTAGGTTTTAAGTTCTCTTCCCTTCTCCAATGGAGTTTTCCCTTTAGCCCTAGGTTCTTCCTTTTCTCATCGTCTCCCAAAAGTGCTCTTTTTTCCCTCTTCTCTGGTTTCTACGATCGATTGAGAATAATTATTTTCTCCATCTCTTTAGACCCCTAATATCAATAACCCTATATTTCCATTCCTTATTTTTAATTAATTATTTAATTACTAATATTATAAATAACTTGTATCTATAATAATAATAATAATAGTAATAATAAAATGATTACTAGTCTTCTCACCACACCCTCATGGTTCTATGGTTTCGGTCATACACCCTTAACACCTCAGCTTCTATAATTTCTAATACATCTCATCATCAATTAAATGCATCACATCACATCATAAAATCTATCTACTTATACAAATACATCACATCGACTAATTCTCCATAATTCATATATTCACCAATAATCACCGATATTCATGCTAAATTAATTAAATAATTAATCTAGATTTTTGGGGTGTTACATAAGCCGTCACAACTCATCCGTCATCGAAACGCATATGATTAATTGTCGGTGCAAAAACTCCATTTCGATAACACGAGCCCACCGGCAAAAGCCTAATGGTATTTTCTACATGGCACCATTAGAGGTGAGGTTAGTCGCGTTGTGATATTGACTATGTGGCATCACAATCCAACCATGCCAAGCACACGATGTTCTTAATTGCTGGTGGAATGCCTCATATGGACCCACACAAGCGCATCACAATGGTAGCTAAGGTGTTATGACATATCGAGCACGCAGATGGAGTGAAATGCTGGTGGAAGCGCCCTATCATATCGGCCCACACGAGCACATTCTAACAGTATAATGACACACAAGGTCCACATCATGAGTGATTTACGTCCTAGTATCCGGGCCCACTCTAATTTAAGCATACTGTTTACCTTGGGTTTTGGTAAACAACCGCTGATCCTCCAAATGGTTACTTATTTGGTTACTCGCAGGATCGATCAGATTGATCCTATGGACATAGGTTGATTTTGAAGTTTGATTAAAGTGGATAAGGCTTTAAGTAAAATGTTTCAAGTAAATTGCATAAAGGAAAGGCTTGGTGAAATAAACAAGGCTTTAAAGTAAAGGTTCGACAGGAATTTAAAGGAGAAAAGCAAGTAAAATACTGGAAAGGTAAATGACTTTAATTGATAAAAATTGGTGTTTCACACATACATTTCTCAACAATTCTTTCGCTCACACTGGGTACTTGAATCTAAATGAGTGACTATGTATATGATTGTGAACACACGCGAGAAACTACATGTCTACTCCTATTTATACTAAAACATTCCAAGTAACCGTCGGGCAGTTACACTGCTTCGAGATTAAGCCACTTGGCACGTTCTCCATGCTCGACGCTCTAGATCCTTGCACGTTTGCACGTAGTAACTGCAGGAAACCGTTTTCCCTCCAAAGCTTTGAATTTCAAACTGCTCCACTCTGGACCATCGAACACTTTCATCAAGAAACGTCTTCGACGAAAACTCCTTCGACGTCGAAGGCAATCAGCCTTCTTCCTTGGAAGAAATCTTCTAAGTATTTTGCCATCTTTCGACGGGCACTTCGACAGGCTTAGCCAGTCGAAAGCATCTTTCAGCTTTTAATGGCTGCCATCAATCAAAACAAAGGTGTCGAATTTAGGAGCCAACAAATTGCCCCCCAAGAATGCCTTATTTCGACTCTGAAAGAAAAAGGCATTCTTTGAAAACGCCATTCGACACCTGTTTTTTCCACGCTTAGTCACAAGTTAACTTGTGCACTTTTTGTTGCTTTTTACCAACTATTGGCAATCCCAAGAAACCATCATTGATTTGATCCTAGGACGTCACTTTCAGTACGGCGTGCAGTACCAAACATCACTTCAGAATTTGTCATTATGACAAATCCCAAAAACGAGGACGCACGCTGCGTCTCTCTGTTTCTGCAGAAACGGCCAAAACAACAAGATGCTGCCACGCGTCCCACTAATTCCTGCAGCATTAAATGACATTTAATGTCCTCGTTATTGAGAATTTCTCCCACTACTATAAATAGTAGTGAATATCCCATTGTGGGACTTTTCACGCAAACTAGCCCTCAAACTCCCTTGCTTTCATACAAACTTGCTCTCTTTGCAGAAAAACTCTTCCTTTTTCACTTCATCTTCATCCTCAACAATGGCCTCTGCCTCTACTGCCCCCAAGACTAACGCACCAACTGAACAACTTGTTAAGCCCAAGGTCTTTGTTACTGCTCCGGTAGTGAACTCTACAGGGAAACGAAGGGTCCCTGAACCTTCTGACATCTCCGTTCGCGATGCTTACTCGCGTCACTTGATGATCCCGGTTGGATACTCCAACCAGATCTTCGCAATGTCTGGACCCATGAACCCAAGCATCTCTGAAGCTCTGAAGATCAAGAGCTATTTCCCCATCGTCGAGAAACTCAAACCAGTAGCATGCGCCAAGAAGGACGCAGAAGACAACGAAGACCCTACACACGAGAAGATCGATCTCCGTTTCTTCAACAGAAGTGTTAGGGTCTTCAGGTCTTGCCCTAATCTGACCTCTGACTATGTTGCTTGGCTAACAAAGTTGGAGAAACATCAAACTCCAGTCTGGAAGGAAATGGGAATCTTTGACCTAGTAATGCTGTCGAAGACAGGTTTAAACTACTCCCCAGAGATGCTTATAGCTTCGCTGTTGTTCTGGGATTACTCTCACTTCACCTTTCACCTTCCATGTGGGATGTTAACCCCCACACTCTTCGACGTAGCGGCCATCACTGGCCTTCGACCAACCGGAGATTACTTCGACCCGGAAGAGATGTCGGAGGACCAAATTGGCTTCTCTGAGACCAAGCCAACATACACCACCTTTATCAATCATTATCACGACAGGTCGACGGATACAGTGTCGGATGTCGAACACATAGCGTTTCTAGCCTTATGGCTAACTCGCTTTGTGTTTTGCTCGAAGTCTCTACAAGTGACCAAAAAGATGGTCACTCTTGCCACCCAACTGCATCACCGCCAAAACATCTGTTTGGCAGAACTAATTCTGGCTAGTCTTTATGACTCAATCAGCAATGGGGTTACTCTCTTGAAACACATCGAAGATAGGAACAGTTTGCTACTCGCTGGGCCTTTCTGGCTACTTCAACTGTGGCTCAACGCCATTTTTGAATCTTTCTTACCCAAGAAGATTCAGATAAATGAACAAGCCCCAGCGATAGCTAATAGACGTATCGAAGGAATTAGGCTGGCTCTACTGACACCTGTGGAAGATGGGCTGGAGTTCCAACAAACCTTCACTAACTTCGTTCTGATGTTCGCTCGAAGGAAGGAATTTGTTTCAACTATGGCTCCATTTGCTCAACGGAAGGTGGGGCCAGCATGGTTTACAAGGCCACATCCAAAGGAGTCGAGTGGTCCCAATGTCGATGAGCACACTGTACTCTGGGAGGCGTTCCTGACACCCAGGATCATGCCTCTTCGATTTAAGAGTTCTAAGACTCATTTGAGTCTGCTTGCCTATCAACCAAATCTGGTATCTCGCCAGTTTGGTATCATCCAAACCCTGCCTTCCCCCATTTTTCAAAGAGAGAAGTCAATGTTGTACTTCTGCAACGATTATACAGAAGAAGCTGCTACCAAGCATATCGGAAGATATGCTGGTCGAACAATCCTCTCGCTGTTTAACTACCAGCTTAACTTCCTTTGCTCACCATCTTTTGAAGAGTGGTGGAGAAGCTATTATGCTGAGTACTTCTTCGACGAGAAGGACTTCATATCAGAGTTGCAGAAGTCTTTTGTCCTTGTGTTGGACAAAGTAAAGAAATGTAAGTTCATACTCTCACATTACTTTTTATCTTTCTCTTCGACTGTTAGCCTGTTAACTTTCCTTTTCGCTTTCAGTTGTTCGAAAGCCCCTAGCCAAGAAGGCTACAGAAGGCCCACAAGGAAGAGTCCCTTCGACAAAACCTCCACCGCCGGCGAAGACTATAGCGTCGGCGAAGACAACGGGCAACCAACAGGGGGAAGGCTCTTCGAGGAGGCCTCCTGCATCGGTAACCAGATTTTCTTCATTTTCATTCTGGCTTTCGATTTTTTATTTTCGACGTAATTATTCAATCGAATTCCTATTGGTTTTCTAGGCCCCTTCGCCCAAGAAAAGGGCAGCATTGGTGGTCGAATCGGGGAGTGATGACGACAGTGATTCCCCTCCTACTCCCTTAAAGAGGCGAAAGTTAACGAAGGACGCTTCTGTTCCTTCTCCTGCTCCTGAAGGTCGAACCGTCAGAATAAAGGTCGCTGTGAGAAAGCCTAGGCCACCTGCAGTGATCATCGAGGAACCAACTGAGGAGGAACTGAACGCTCTTCTTACAAAGCCTGTCGAAAGTGACAATTCCAGCCCTGGGGCTGAAGTTAATCCACAGGTAATCTATTTTTTAGGCATAGATACCAGTATTCTATTAAGTCTTCTTTCGACATCTGAAGATTTGTCTTCTTTCTCTTTTTCAGGATACTACTGAAAGTTCTCCACCAAGGACTTCAGAAACTCTAGAATCTGCTGACCTCAGCAGGCCTCAGGAGAAAGATTTGGGCAATGACGAAGCCCACACTGAGAATGAGGCCAATGCTGAAACAGTGGAGAAGACAACAGAAGAACCTATGGCGGAGGAAACACAGCCAGAAACGGTTCCTGTGGTAGACTTGTCGTCAGAAGAGAATCCTGAAGGAAGAGACCAAGGCAATGGCGAAGAGAATCAAGATGCTGTTGACGAAGAGCACCAAGGTGGTACTGGCGAAGAACACCAGGGTAACGCTAGCGAAGAGCCACAAAATGACGCTGGCGAAGGACCCCAAGGTGATGTTAACAAAGAACCACAAGTCGACGCTAGTACCGCCTCAGTCCAAGTCGAAAAGCAACCAAACGAGGCACTCAGCATTCAACAGCTTCAAGCCCAAGATAATACTGTGGCAAGGGTCACCTCCTCAACGCACAGGTCAAAAGAGGACTTGGAAATCTTGAAACAAACTGACCCTGTCAGCTACCTCAATGCAATCATCGAGAGTAAGAGTTCTTCTGACACTAGTCAGGAAATTCCTACCCTGTCGGGGAAATCTACTGAGACTTCTCCTCTTGATGATGCGTTGGCGAAGGTTAAGGCCCAGTTCTTCAAGAGAGATTTAATGAAGGCTTTAAAGGGGGACCCCACTGCTCCATCATGCTTAAAAGAGGTTTTGAATGCTGTTGACTTCGAAGCTGTAGCCCCAGAAATCTCAGACTTAATCATGGAATTACATTCTATGATTGATCAAGTCTCAGCGGATTACAGGCGCCAACGAACTTTTAACAGTCAGCTCGAAGTGCTGCATGGCAAAAGCTCATCTGCGTGGACTGCTGTCTCAGATTCGACTTCTCGAATTGCCGAGTTGTCGAAACAGAAAGCGTCTGCACAGGAAAGGGTCGATGCTATTGAGCGAGAGAATGTCTCCTTCCGAGCACAAATTGCAGAGATAGAGGCGAAGATAAACGCCAACACTGTACTCCAGGAGGAAATTCTCTCGACCATCCCAGACGCTGAGAGCCAGACTGAGATCAAGCAAGGCCTGGAATTCGCTGAGAGGGCTCAAAGCCTCGACGCCCAAATTGCCAAACTGGTGCAAGAAAAATCTTGGTGCAAAAAGAGGTTGGAGCTGCAGTATGCCAAGTATCTTCGACTCAAGAATTCTCTTTCCTTTTGATTGATTCTCTTTTGTAACCATCTTCTGTAATCGCTTTCGACAACAATTGCCATTTTGGCTGAAATTAATAAAAATTTCCATTTTGGCATTTTTATGGTTAATTTAGTTTATTCTTTTTTATTATTTTATTTTTATCTCTTGAAGTATAGGCTTATATTTTTTCAAATATTTACCATTTACTCTCAAGAGCCTTTTATCACCACTTATCTCTTCGACTTCATAGGCTCCACCAGAAAAAGTTTGGATAACTCTGAAGGGTCCTTCCCATTTGGGTGACCATTTCCCCATGCTTCGATCCCGTCGATCCATGGGAAGAATTACCTTCCAAACTAAATCTTCAGGCAAAAATACCTTAGGTTTTACCTTTCTATTATAAGAGTTTTCTACTCTTTTCTTCTGAAGCCTGAGTAAGTCGAGAGCGTGTAATCTCTCTTCGTCTAAATCCACCAGTTCATCTAACATCATATTCCAATAAACCTCAGAAGGAATATCATAATGCCTCTGAACTCTTGCAGATTGAAGACAAATTTCTGCTGGCAATACTGCATCATGGCCAAAAGTTAGCCTATATGGTGTTGTACCAGTGGCTTCTTTTGGGGACGTTCGACAAGCCCATAAAATCTGGTCTAACGTCTTATGCCAATTCTTTGGTTTCTTCCCAACATGTTTCTTTATCAAGCCAATCACTACTTTGTTAGCTGCTTCGACTTGACCATTCGCCTGTGCATAGTAAGGCGTGGATGTTAGGAGTTTGAAACCTGTTTCCTGAGCAAATTCCTGCATCTTTCGACCAGTGAAAACTGAACCTTGATCAGTTGTTATTGTCTCAGGGATTCCATACCTAAATATAATGTTCTTTTGAATGAATTCAATGACATTTTCTTGGTCTACATTGACTAAAGGGACAGCTTCGATCCACTTAGTAAAATAGTCAATGCCTACCAATATGTATTTCTGACTCTTTGATGATGCTGGTCGAATCTCTCCAATGAGATCCAACGCCCATCCTCGAAAGGGCCAAGGCTTCACTATCGAGTGAAGTTCGCTTGCTGGTACATGCTGGATGCCTGTATGAACTTGACACTCTTGGCAACCTTTGGCGAACTCAACACAATCTTTTAGCATAGTGGGCCAATATAGTCCTTGTCGAAACAACAACCATTTCATCTTATGGCCTGCTTGGTGAGCCCCACATGCCCCAGCATGTGTAGTCGAAAGGGCTATGTATGCTTCAGTTTCACTTAAACATTTCAGCAACACCCCTTCAGGCGTCTTCTTGAATAACTCATTACCCATGAGTACAAAACTCAATGCCCTGTATTTTGTTTTTCGTTCTGTCGGAGCTCCTGGATTTTGAAGATAGTCCACAATGGGTTTCCTCCAATCCTGATCTGACAAATTATCAATGAACGAAATCTCGAAGTTACTGTGATCAGCATATCCTAGCCTCGTCGATTCCAAATCTGATGGTGATAAAAAAGTTGCCTTTATCTTTTCTCGAACTTCGATTGCTCTTTGTAATCTCGTTTTTGAAATCTTATACCCTGATGCAATTTGTGCCAAGTCATTGGCTATTTGATTTTCGACTCTAGGTATGTGTCGAATATTGACACTTTCAAATTGTTTCAATAAACGATTTGCAATCACAAAGTACATAATGAGATTTTCTCTTATGCATTTATACTCCTTTGTGACTTGCTTGATGACTAACTCTGAGTCTCCCATTATTTCGACTCGAGTTGCCCCCAATTCCAACAATATTTCAAGGCCAGTAATTAGAGCTTCATACTCAGCCTCGTTGTTCGAACAAGAACCTTCGATTTGGTACTTGAACGTTGTTGGAATTTTATCTGGAGAAATAATCAAGACTCCTACTCCTGTTCCATTTTTATGGCTGGAACCATCGAAGTAGAATTTCCAAGGTTCTATCTCCACGTAATTAATATCCTCGACTTGAATTGAGTGGTCGACTATGAAGTCTGCAACCACTTGTCCTTTTACTGCCTTAAGAGGCATAAAGGTCAAGGAGTATTCAGTCAATGCTAATGCCCACTTGCCAATTCGACTATGCAAGATAGGTTTCGACAACATATATTTGAAAACATCAAAATGAGACGAAACATAAACATCAACTGGTTTTATATATTGCTTGAGTTTTGTACAAGAGAAATACAGACATAGACACAATTTTTCAACTTCGCTATATCTAGTTTCTGCATCATTCAAAACTCGACTGAGATAATAAATGGGTCTTTCGACTCCATTCTCATCCTCTTGGGCTAACATACTTCCCAGAGTTTTGTCAGATGCAGCTATGTACAATCTCATACTCCTATTGCTACAAGGAGGCACCAAAATAGGTGGCTTAGTGAGGTACCCTTTGATTTTGTCGAAGGCTTCTTGCTGCTCTTGCCCCCATTCGAACCCCTCTTTATTCAGTCTAAGTAAGGGTGAAAAGGCTTGAGCTTTCCCACTTAGGTTAGATATAAACCTTCTCAAAAAATTTATCTTGCCTAAGAGAGATTGCAATTCCTTCTTATTCGATGGCGCTTTCGCTTCCAAAATTGCCTTCGTTTTGTTCTGATTGATTTCGATTCCTTTCTTGTGGACAACGAAACCCAAGAAATCTCCAGCTTTCACACAGAACGCACACTTCAAAGGGTTCATCTTCAGACCATGTTCTCTCATTCTTTCGAATGATTGTCGAAGGTGGTCAATGTGACTCTTCCTGGAAACAGATTTTATAACAATATCATCAATATAAACTTGCATAAAAGTGTTAATAAAATCATGGAAGATAGTATTCATTGCTCGCTGGTACGTTGCCCCAGCGTTCTTTAGGCCAAAAGGCATCACTACCCATTCGTAAGTGCCTAAGGCCCCAGGGCATCGAAAGGCTGTTTTCGACACATCCTCTTCAGCAATGAATATTTGATTATATCCTGAATAACCATCGAGCATACTCAGGTATTCGTAGCCAGCGGCAGAATCGACTAGCATTTCCGCCACAGGCATTGGATATTCATCTTTGGGGGTGGCAGCATTCAAATCTCTGAAATCTATGCACACCCTTAATGTGCCATTTTTCTTAATTACTGGCACAATATTTGCAATCCATTCGACATACCTTGTAACACGGATGAATTTGCATTTCAGAAGTCTTTCGACCTCCGTTTTGATCTTCGACAAATTTTCTGGAGCGAATCGTCTTGGATTTTGCTTGATTGGCTTCTTTCCAGGTTTGATTGGCAACTGAAGTTCTACCAATCCTCTGTCGAGACCGGGCATTTCGTCATAATCCCATGCAAAACAGTCTTTAAACTCTTTCAGCAATTGGATTACTTCCAACCTAAGTTCTGGATCAATTTTGGCGCTGATGTAAGTTGGCCTATTCTCTGATCCTTCGCCTAAGTTGATTTCTTCTAAAGGGTCTTGTGCTAACATCTTAATGTTGTTCGCCAAGGGATCCTTTTCGAAGCCCAAAGGCTCATCGTCGTAGATGGCGTCGAGCCTCTGTTCCTGCATTTCATCTGGCATGATATCAGGAGGTCTTGGATCGAAATCCTTTCCTGGGCCAACAGCAGATAATTGTTGATCACCGGCCTGTGTGGCCATGTACTTTACTTCGGCTTCGAGAGCCGTTATCATCTTGGTTTCGGCCACATAAGCCGAAATTCGCTTCAGAGATTGTGACTCAGTCATTATCACTGAATTCACTTCCCCAACCAGTTGGTTGGATATCAGTTAGCCCACTGAAGTCTATGTGGGACAAGTCTTCTCTGTCCCATTGGAAACCATGCTCAGGATGCAGGTATAGGGAACAAAAGGTGTTTGGCGCTGGCGCCATGTCGAAGTCAGGAGTTGGACATGGCCCTATGTGAGCCAAGTTTTTGTCGAAATCTGTTACACCCAAGTGATTCACTTCGCCAAGGTAGTAACTTTGATCTGCCTCTATGTTTTCGACCATCCCATCTGGACGCCATAGAAGCAGCCTTTGATGCATCGATGAAGGCACAGCACCTACACCATGAATCCACTCACGGCCTAACAAAAGGTTGTAGTTAGGTTTGGCCGATATGACCATGAACATTGTTGGTCGAAGGATCGACCCAACTTTTATGTCTAGCTGGATCACTCCCATGGTGGTCCCAATGCCTCCCTCATAGTTGGACAGGACCATATTGTGAGGTTTGATTTCTTCATCCCTTTTGCCAATCTTCCTTAGCATAGAATGAGGGATAATATTGATAGTGGCCCCACAGTCGACCAATATTTTGTTCACAGTGGTCTCTTCGAGCTTAGCCCTTATGAACAAAGGTTTGAGGTGATTCTTCATCGCCTCTGTAGGTGGCTCGAAGAAGCCATTTTGTTCCTCTGTAGTGCCATTGTCCATGACAAAATAGCACACTGGCCTGTGTTTGGCCATTTCTTGTTCCACCTCCCAGTCACTGGCTTCGACTTCTACCTGTCGATTGAATTCCCTAGGCAGTACTGAAACAATATTCACCATTATATCCAGAGTATCGTCGGACTCAGCATCATCTTCGTCTTCGACTTCACTTTGGTTAGGCCAAACTAGCCTGTTGGTAACTGGTTCTCTCTCAAGAGGCTTTCTTTGTTTCCTTTGAGGCACATTCGAACTAGTTTCTGCCTTAGGTTTGTTGGCAGCCTCCCTTTCAGCTTTTCGCCTTCTTTGATATCTCCTCCATTGGGATCTCGACATAGGATTTTTTCCCTTGTAGTTGCTGGACACTTGAGCAACCTTGGGTGCAGCAACTTGAGGCTCTTTCTTCTGAATTAAAGAGGAACCTCTTGGCACATCGAAAGAATGCCATTTCTCTTCACTTGGCCTTTTCCGGCCAGATGTTTTGTACCAAGTGTCTACTGGTACATTTGTTGGAGGCCTAAAAGTCAAAGGCCTCTTGTCTTGATGAGAACCCCTCCTGGGCTCATGTCGAAGGTCAGCGTTCTCCCTTCTCTTGTTCGCTGCTCTTACGCCTTGTATGTGCTCAGCAGCTTTTTTATCAAAGATAGAACTGCATCTTGGACACAGCATCACCTCTGATTTTTTCTTCTGGCATCTTTGTAAGAAATCTGCCAAGTTTTCGTTTTCCCTAGGGAAAGCCGTTTTATTAGCCTGCTCTTGCCTTATGGCTTCTTCTGAAGCTTTAGGGTCAGAAAGTTCAACCACGTTGATATTCATTGTATCCTTATTAGCAAGAGTCAGTTGCTTCATTTGTGTCTCCAGATTCTCCGTCTGGCCTTGTATAGTGGCCAAATGGGAACTGGTCTTTGGTCCAGTTTTTTGTGCTTCAGCAGTCTTCGACTTCGGGTCTTCGACCGCTTTCTGGACAGCCTCAATTGTCTTCCTGGATAAATTTCCAGAAAAACTGCCAAAGATTGGCATGTTGATGTGGTCCTTTGAGACTTCGACCATGGTAATGCCTGGCTTCTTCGACTGGATCCTGGTTGCCTCTATCATGTTCACCTCAGAGGGTTCTGCATAGTGGGCTTCAGCCTTTAGTGGATTGGAGTCGACAGCCATGGGGGATTTGTCAGCAAACTTTAATCTCCCTTCCTCAATCGCGTCTTGCACAAGATTCCTGAAAAGAAAACATTGAGAAGTTTTATGGCCAAGAAAATTATGATATTTGCAAAAACCTCTCTTCTTTCTTTGATCAAGAGGAGGCACTTTTACCCCAGGGGGTACTATCATTTGGCCATCTTTAACTAGCAAGTCGAATATTTCATCACATTTTGTGATGTCAAAACTATAAGTCTTTTTTGGGAACCTATCGTTGGTCCTGTCTGGACCAATGGGATTTTTCCCATTTGAGGGGACTAATTGTTTACAAGAGTATGGTGGCCCTTGCTTTAGTTCTGCTAAATCGACTTCTCCTTCTTCGACAGCTAAAGTATCGTCGAAGGATTCTAGATCTTCGTCATCCATCTCAACGTACGCTATTCTTTCTCTCTTGTGAGTTTTCGTTGCCTTAGCTTTCTCAGCTTTGAGGCGTTCGACCTGTCGAACTCTATCGGCCAGTTGGGCCATGTCTCTTAGGTACTGGGTGTCTAGCTTCTTCCTAATGGAATAATCTAAACCGCCTGCAGCTATTTCGACCAACTCATGCTCTGGCACTTGTGTAAAACATCTCGCCTTAAGCAACCTAAACCTATTCAGATATTCGTCTATAGGTTCAGTGAAACGTCTCTTCACACTCGCCAGTTCTTTCAGGCTTATCTTGGTTTGCCCCATGTAGAATTGTTCATGGAACAATCTTTTCAACTGGGTCCAATGGTGGATCGAATTGGGGGGGAGAGTTGTAAACCAAGTAAAAGCGTTCTTGGTTAAAGAACTTGGGAAGTACTTGATCCTTAGGTTTTCGTTATTCGAAATGTCTCCTGCTTCGATCAAATATCTTGCCACATGCTCGACAGTAGATTCTGTCGTGTCCCCAGAGAACTTAGTAAATTTGGGGACTTTGCTTCTAGGAGGTAAGTCAGTTTGTAACACATATTCTGACAATGGAGATGTAAAGTTGGGCCTTCGAAAGCCCATGTTCATCCCATTCTGATTCATGATCCTTTCGATCATGGTTGCCAGATTATTTTCCAAACCCATGTTTTGGTGTTGGATATGCTGAACCACTTCGTCAGCATTTTGGTTTCTGTTAACTAACCTTACCTCTGGGGCTATTACCCTAGGTTCTTCGACAGGTTGTTCTACAGGCTGTTGAGCCTGATTAATGGTGGTTTCTTCCTCTACAAATATCCCCTGATTTCCTCTTGTTTGCGCCCTTTGGGGCTGTCGAATAGGTGGGGGTACCCCAAAGAAGTCAGCCAAACGCGTCATTTGCGCTGTAACTTGCTGATTCGATTGAGTAGTATTTTGTATTAGAGGATTTAGCACTGTACTCAAAGTTTGTGCCAACATTTGCACCATATCATGGTTGCTTTCGTCCATCTGTTGCCTCAAGACTGCTGTCGAGGCGTTTGTAAGGCCATGGGCTATTTGGGACGTTCCTCCTAAGAGTTGGGTCCTATTTCTATTCGCCATGCCTACTCCAGAGCCTTGGAGTGGCGAAGAGGCACTCACGAAAGGGTCTGAATAAGTGGACGCAGCATTCTTCAGGCTTGCCACTTCAGAAGTTGGCATACCATAGAATGGAATAAATCCTGGGGGAACCACAGGCCTTGTGCCTATATTTCCCCTTGGAGGGGGAGTTCCCAAAGGTATTCTGGGGCCTGTAAACGAAGTTATTGGCCCCGTGGTTGTGACTGACACTGCTGGTGTCGAACCAACATTCGTCGCTTCACTTATGGTCATATTAACCGTTGCTCCCACACTTGGTGGTGGAATTTCATTATTGTTTGGAGGATTCGCCATCTCTTCCCTTCTTCTGGCAGTATTGCTATCGTTGGTGTATATTCTACCACTCCTCAATAACATACAAATCGAAAAGATGAGATTATTTTCAACAATCAACACACAGTCCCACTAGGTGTGCCAATTTGTTTACCTTGGGTTTTGGTAAACAACCGCTGATCCTCCAAATGGTTACTTATTTGGTTACTCGCAGGATCGATCAGATTGATCCTATGGACATAGGTTGATTTTGAAGTTTGATTAAAGTGGATAAGGCTTTAAGTAAAATGTTTCAAGTAAATTGCATAAAGGAAAGGCTTGGTGAAATAAACAAGGCTTTAAAGTAAAGGTTCGACAGGAATTTAAAGGAGAAAAGCAAGTAAAATACTGGAAAGGTAAATGACTTTAATTGATAAAAATTGGTGTTTCACACATACATTTCTCAACAATTCTTTCGCTCACACTGGGTACTTGAATCTAAATGAGTGACTATGTATATGATTGTGAACACACGCGAGAAACTACATGTCTACTCCTATTTATACTAAAACATTCCAAGTAACCGTCGGGCAGTTACACTGCTTCGAGATTAAGCCACTTGGCACGTTCTCCATGCTCGACGCTCCAGATCCTTGCACGTTTGCACGTAGTAACTGCAGGAAACCGTTTTCCCTCCAAAGCTTTGAATTTCAAACTGCTCCACTCTGGACCATCGAACACTTTCATCAAGAAACGTCTTCGACGAAAACTCCTTCGACGTCGAAGGCAATCAGCCTTCTTCCTTGGAAGAAATCTTCTAAGTATTTTGCCATCTTTCGACGGGCACTTCGACAGGCTTAGCCAGTCGAAAGCATCTTTCAGCTTTTAATGGCTGCCATCAATCAAAACAAAGGTGTCGAATTTAGGAGCCAACACATACATAAAGCACAATGTGTATTCAAGATGCAAGGCACACATCTATCCATACAATCACAACATTGAATATTCAATCAGAACGACGGGAAAATCACAATTATTTTATACAATATAATATATCACATAACACATACAATAATCCATCTGAACATTCAATCTAGAACAAATGGAACATATGCTAAATCATGTCATAGCATTTATCATATAATGTTATTTCAACATATATATATATATATATATATATATATATATATATATATATATATATATATATATATATATATATATATATATATATATATATATATATATATATATATATATATATATATATATATATATATATATATATATATTCATGTCATAACGAAAAAACAATCACTAAGATTAAAGACGCGTCCGATACCCACCATAGTACGGAACTGCACTCAAGGGATTTCAATAATACAATTATGTCCAGGAGGGTGCGCTGAGTGGAGCCTCCCGCGCTAAGTGCACTCTGCAAAACAATTAATTTCCATGTCTTAGGATGGCACGCTAAGCGGAATCATCGTGCTAAGTGCGATCTATGAATTATTAAAATTTAACTTCCAGGAGGGCGCGCTTAGCGTGACTCTGTGCACTAAGCACGGTCTACAAAATGCAGAAAAACCAACACAAAGACAGTTCTTCTATATGGTTAGAATTATGTTATTCATCCATAAAAACTAACATGCATTCAATAATTTGATCTCTCCAACCCTAAACCCCCAACATGTCATAAACCCAATTTCCCCAAGTTTCTAATCTATGGGACTCACCTTAGATGTAGATGAAGTAGAAGTTTCAGCATATAATGAAGATGATGATGGATCAAGAATTAAGGACATGCAAGAGATGATGGAGATGAGCTTGAAATGATTTTTACTCTTGTTCCTCTTTTTTCAGGCTTCTTCTCTCTTTCTATTACTCAAATATGATTTTATTTTGGAATAATGAGAACATAATAACCAAACACTTATTATTTCGTACAATTATCTTTTACTAATCTTTCACAAATTAATTAGTAGAAATAATTTCGTTAGAAATATAATTACACCGGGTATTACAGTATTGATGGAGAAAAATGTGATTGAAGTTGGGATGATCTTACTGAAAATGGGTAATGAAGTGTTACGGATTTCATGGTGTTAGAGGTGGAATTTTTATCAAGATAAGAGCTTAATTATAGCATGGATGATATCTTAACCTCCTTAGATTCAAGGTAAGTTCCATTAGATATGACTTAGGGAATTGTTAGGGTTTTACATGATTTGGCGTTATGGGTTTTGAGATGAATTTAATGTTTCATGTGTGTTATTTAGATTTATTAACATGCTATTACACTATATTTAATCTTTGATTGTTGTAGGTATGAATATTGAAGTGAGAAATGGGGGTTTTGGAACCCAAAACAGAACTAGTATCATTCTGGTTTTTCTGCATTTTGCAGACTGCGTTTAGCACGCGGGGTCGCGCTCAGTGCACCTTCCTGGAAGTTGAATTTGGAAAATTCATAGACCGCGCTTAGCGGGAGGGGTTGCGCTTAGTGCACACTCCTGGGACTGAAAACTGTGTGTTTTGCAGAGCACGCTTAGCGCGGGAGGCTCTGCTCAGCGTGCCCTCCTGGACAGAATTGTATTAATTTAACCCCTCAAGTACAGTCGCGTACCGTAGCACGTAACAGACGTCTCCTTGGTCTTAGTGATGATTGGGTAACTTATTGTGTAATATGTATAAGCTTGTGTGATCATTAATTCGATTGTGACATGAATATGTATGATTACGTTCAAATCACATTATATGAATAATATTATGATTGTTATATGCAAAGTGTTGAGAAATGCACTATGTAAGATCATATGTTGTGAATGCTTAATCACCTGCTTTATGAAGATGAATGATAATACATGCATATGATATAAATATATTATTTTATATACGATGTTATGTGAACATTGTGGTTGCCGTTCATTTGGGTTGAATGTTCATATATGTGTGATTATGTGACTATTTGCATTGTGTTGTGTGATCTCGATGTGTGATATATGCTTGAATTAGAGTAGGACCGGATGTTAGGATGTAAATCACTTATGACCTAGACCTTGTGTGTCACTTATACTGTTGCGATGTGCAATTGTGGGCTAAACTGGCATGGCGTTTCCACACTTATGGCGACCATATATGTATGCTCGGTATGTCCTACGCACCTGAGCTACCATTGCGATGTGCAGTTAGGAGTCCTTTGGGGAGTTTCCCCACTTGTGGCGACCATATCGGCGTGCTTGGTATAGTGGGCTTGTGATGCCACATAGGAAATATCACTTCGTGGATTTCTAACTCACCTTTAATGGTGCTACATAGGCAAAACCATTAGGCTTTTGCCTGGTGGGCTCGTATTGTCAAGATGGAATTTTCGTACCGGCAATCTAATCATGTGCGTATGGATAATGGAAGGGGATGTGGCGCCACATTGGAAAATGTCACTTATGTAACTTATCACGTATGGAATTCCATTGGGAATGATCTGAGTCGTCGTGATGTGACTGGTGTGAGTCTCTTAATGTGATGCCTGGGTGTAACTCGTCGAGGGTGTGATAGTGTAACCTGAGCAGGGATGTTAACGTACTTCTGGATTCTTCATACATGGGTGCGGGTCTTCATATTGTCTATGGCCTTGGCCCAATTGTATTTTTTTCATTGTTGCCTCATTGGATAGTTATGGGACTTCCAATGGTGGTGTACCTCTATTGTGTAATTGCACCCAGTCATGAGGAAACTCGGATTCACGGTCAATCTGTTTGATGCATGTACCGTACAGTACCGAGTGAACCCATAAGATAGGGGAACTCACCAAGATTTAGTAATGTCACCCCAACCATGTCACTATTTTTCAGGAACATGTTATAAGTGGTAGAATTTATAGATGGTTGGTTTGAAGACTGCAGACAAGCATATGGAAGGAAGACCTTTGTAGATGTTATCTTTCTGGTGTGCAATGTTGAATACAAGCTTATTGTATACGTCCTAATTTGGAGTTGTATTGTATACAAATTTTATTTCTTATTTTTTCCAGCTATTTGTATGTTTCTTTCTACCATATTTAACATCACTGCATATTATTCTAGACGTATATGTAAGGGGTTTAACAGTTGGAATCAGAGCAAGTCGATTCTTGTCCCTGCCATGAAACATCACTAGCAATTATTTTCTCCCTCATATATGCGTGTTTCTAGCCTGATTTCTGCTATCGTAGTATTCAGTTGTTGAGCTTGGCCATATCACTGACTGTATATGCGATGGATAAAATCATGGTGGAGCCACCACGAGGATGCGTAAGATCCAAAGTGACTCGAGCTAAAGTGGTTGAAACCTGTTGAGTTGGGAGAATGATGGGATTTTTGAGCATAAATGGAGCATTTGACCCAGAATAGTTGGCAGCCCAAATGTCGTGGTAAGGTTTAAGACTACTGGAGCTTTCATGATTCGATTGGACGAAGTGGAAATTCTCTGGATCCCAATAGCAGTGGAGGAAATTCATGAGGCACTTGTGTAGGACTATATAAGGAAATTCTGAGATGGAATGGAGTTGAAGCTACTGGATATTCACTACTCATTCCTGGTACCAGTGGCGGGTATGACTTGAGAACCTGTTGGATGAAGGACTTTTGGAAGTTTTAAAGAAGGATTCATATCTTTATGGTTACCCTGGGGTAAGATGTTTGTGGATTACCCAGTAAAGGATTGATAGAATAAGTAAAATTGGTGATCTCTGATTGGGCAGATGTTGGATGCTCAATTAGGGAAGGTACTATTGCATCCTCATTCTTGCTTACATGTGATTAAGTCCTGGAACTACGCCAGGCGGAAGTTGAAGCAAGTGAAAGTTTGAGATATAATGGCCTAACTTTCCCGATATTTATGATTCGTCTAACCTCGAGTGATGCCATAGAACTATGCTTGGTGTTGGGTTATTAGACGAATGTGAGCTAGTATCTATCTGAAGCATCAGCAGGATGATCAAAGTTGTATCGTCTGTTTGGAATCCTGGTACTCCTATCTGTAGAATTATCCTTAGAATTTATCATGCATGTACTGTACGGATGAGTACACGTATGTCATAGCAATTTGAACAGAATTCTTACTCAATCTTATATATCTTGTTGCTTTCGAGTAAGTAAACCCTGAACGTGTGACACTCTTATGTTTTAGCATCCTAAGGAGTGTAGCTGGAAGGTTTCGAAAAGAGATGACCTCAGTGGAGAGCTATTCATACATCTGATGGTTGTGACTATATGATACAGGTTGAGATCGTTATACGCTATAGGGTAGGTTACTTTAGATCATGGCCTCGGAGTTAGACCACCATGTTAGTACTACCAGATAGGTTTAACGCCACAAAATCGCTATCATACACGAGATCTGGCATATGTGGGAGAGTGTTGATCTGGAACTTAAGGTAATTTTCTGATTTGGTATTCGTGAGACACAGACTCGAATTCTCATAAGGTAGGTGTGATAAGGATCCATGTGTCGTGCTCGATAGTAGAGAACTATCAGGCGATAATGGGATGGATCGAGTTCTGATACTACGCTTAAAAGGACCCTAAGTGGTTGTGACTGTGTGGGTGATATCATATGATACCTTGTGGATGCTTCAGGATTTGTGGAGTGGTAAGTAATGAGTGTGCATGAATGTTAGAGGTGGAACTGTTGTGAGGTTGTCATATCTTGGTCGGCGTGTGGTGTGGCTATTCTTTAACATTGGTGATCAGTGTTGGAATAGATAAAGTATATCTTGGGATAGCCCAATATGAAATGTATCTAGGGGAGTATCTGGAGACCCTCAGAAGTGAAGTAATGTCATTCTTATTAAGCAGAAACACGAAGTATAATTCCTTAAATTATGGTCGCGCTCTAGACATTAGAGCGTTGCATTTGGGAATGCGATCGAGGAAGTCAGTTTAGTGACATCCTTAGAAACAACGAGGCATAGTAGTGAGACGTTCATAGAAACTTCTAAGGGGGGATTACAATTTGCATCAGAAAGAGAAGGATCCTGAGGCTGTGCAGGTATGGGACTGCATAGTTAAAGAAAGGCGTATGAGGATTTGTATTGGTTTGTAGGATCAGTTAGTGATCTCGAAGGAAATCTGGGGCATCACGAACGGTATTAGTCGGATACTTGGGAGAAGTGTAATTATGAAAGGATTATTGCACTTATTAAGCTATATGGATTATCAAAGGTTTTGTCATAATAAGAGTATGAAGTTGTATGGTTAGGAAGGAACTATGGAAAGTTATCAATGTTATCGTAGTTTTTGTATGACGTGGAAGTTGGTGGGGTAAAATGAACTTGTATCCAGTAATAATTTGACTTAGACATCCCAGAACTGAAGCGTGTGACCAAGTTTTATTTGTTGATCTAGCCAAGACTAATGGAATCAGTAGTGACCTTATTTTAGAATTACTCAACCTCGAGGAGTGGTCTTTATTGTGTGTGTTTAAGACTCTAGCAAGTTTGGTGATTGGATGAATTCTGACAAAGGACTGTGTTGTTTAATAGATCGAACTAAGTGTAGTAGAGTAATGGAACCGAGGGGACTATGGAGAAAGTATGATTTAGTAGGTTTCAAGAATTGTGTGGCAAGTTGAGATCAGAGTAGCACAACGGATGTAAGGAGAACCTGATAAGCTTGTAGTAGGTGTAAATGGAATACTTGTAACAAGTGTTGAGTGGAGGAACCTTCCAAAGAGAAACTCTCTGAGCAATGTGTTATTCATCCCAGTCTCTCAAGGATCCACCATAATCTAAAAAGGTATTGTCGATGGACCAACATATAGAAGACTTTGTGATTCATATATGGTAAGACATTCTTGGGACAATGGCCGAACTTGTGAGTATTGAGTAAAGTGAAGGAAGGATTCTTCTTGGAGTAGACTCTTCATGACTGTGTCTTGTGAACTTATGAGCATGCACAAAGACTTGGGCGAGGTTGCAGGATAATTGTTAGAATTCACCTTTCGTCAGTAGAACCTTGTGTGAAGCTGTTAGATATTGTAGCGGTAGAAATGTTTAAGACTAAGCCATTGGGTTGACTAGACTTTATCCAAATCAAAATAAAAATCGCCACCGCGCTTTATTGTTTTTGAAGGAATGGGAAAAGAGTGAATAACCCAAAAAGAAGGGGAAAGATTCAAGGTAAGGGGGTTGGTTATGCAAAGCTAAGGTATTAGTACCCTAAACATCTACGGTACTCCGCAGGAGCCTCTTTGTAAAATCTGTATATTTTGGCTATAAAAAATGTTGTATAAAAATGGATGGTAGAGGTGAGAAAAGAAATATATTTATTTTTCCATCCGCCGCGGTTGCGAACCTTTGGTGCCTACGTACCACCTTTTCGTGTAATAGGGGACCAGGGTAGACATAGTTCCTCTTTTAAAAATTTAAAACACAAATGTGTTGGTTAATTTTATGAGATAAAACATCATCGTCACTGTCCGTGTGGAAAACATACCTACTACCCACAATTATGAGAAAGGAGAATTTGCATCATCTCAAAGTGGAGGATATGGCCTAGATCTTAAAATCAACAATTCCTAACTCAACACCCAAGTGGAAAATATATCTCTTCACTATATATTGTAGAAGTATAGTTGTTTGCATCACTACAAGTATTGACAAGAGTTCAATCTTTTAAGAAAAGTTTAAAGATAAAATACAAAGTGGAAAAATGGTTTTAAATGAGATTGATTGACTTTTAGTCTTCTCACAAAAAATGTCAAGGTATTATTAAGTTTATTGGAGTTTATTTATGAAAATGTTTTGAAAATGCATGGACATAAGTCAAAGTTTATGATGAAAGTTGTTCAAGTTTAAAAACAAGAACAGTTTCAAAAGGAGGAAGAAGATTTTTGAAATTGAAGAAGATGGGAGGAGAAGAAGGGACTATCCTAAAGCATAATGTGAAAGCTAGGGATAAGAACCATCTAACCAACAAGAAGCCAACACTTGACATTATGAGTCAAGATAGAATTCTCATTCCTTGGATTGAAACCAATCAAGCAAAAAAATACTAGACCTCTTGAGAGAACCAAAATTCAAGATTATTAAGCCTTCACAAAAAATTGGGCAGAGTAACGGCTGTATATGGGTGAATTCCAGATTACAAACAAATGGTGTAATCACAAAAACCTGCACAGAAAAACAAACAAGCAACCCAATTTCTTTAGGTAAACCTCAAGAGCTCCAGACAAAATAATCAGATAAGGTCACAAGGTCTCCAAGATAGGCCAAGGTTTCTAATCCTAAGTCCAAGAAAAAAGTCCCATGCTCCATAATGCCAAGGATAGTAACCAAATAGTCCAAGTACCATTAATTATTTTTAGGGTTTATGTTGATTATTAAGTATTTCAAAAAAGAAAATAAAATCCAAGTGAGAAAAGTGAAAATGACAAGAAAGTAAATGCTCAAATGAGAAAGATGAAAATGGCATGAAATGTAAATGCTAAAAGTAAATGGTACATAAAGCATAAAAAATAAAAGCATAAAGTAAAACAAGTAAATAATTAGTGGTTAGTTGGATGACCATCTTGAAGCTTGCATTTGGAACTAATTATAGGATTGGTAGAACCAAAGCCTCCACACAACAAGTTGCATTTGCTTTTTGTCAAGTATATCATCCATTTGGAATTCTCACAAGTTCCATTTAATGATCAACGATGTTTAAGTGATCTGCATTGACCAAAGGTTTTGTAGATCCATTAGAGGATTGGTAGAACCAAAGCCTCCACACAATGAATCTCAAGGTTATTGGATCAAATAGATCAAATTAACATACTTGAGCTTACAAACATAAGTTTGGACCACGAATGATCATTTATTAGAATCGGGAAAAAATTTAGCGCTATGTTAAGCAATCATAAGTGGACTTATATAGAAGTCGCACCTATTTTGAGGCCGGTCAATAGCAATCTATGCACCATTTGTTCTAAGACATGATATAGAGATCATGCTCCGACAACATTTAGTGCAATAAGAAGGGGATGAGATGAAGAGGGATGGGAGAGAATATACAAACCACTTTTGAATTAAATTCAATCAAACTATTATTAAAATCATTCTCCATTTTTGTGGAGTTAAACTCAACACCATGGATCCAATGATGTTAATAAAGTTCATGATCTAAAATTTAACCCAAAATCAGCCAGAAAATAGTCACAAAATAATATTACATTTTAATATATACAAAAGGGTTTAAAAATAATGTTAAAAAATAGAAAATAAAGAGAAAAATATCAACTATGTTCAAATTAATTAAGAAATGAAAAGTAAGAACCTAGAAAATCCAAAAAAGGCTCAAATAATTTTACAAATTTTATGGTAATTTTTTTAAGTCAGAAACTATTTTTAAAATTAAAAGAAATGGGTAAAAAAACCAAAAATGATTAAAAAAATAGTAAAGTCAGAAACAAAAATAAAATAAGGTAACCAATATTTGCCACAATACCATTGGATCATTCCATAATTTTTTCAGAATTTAAAAATGTATAATGTATTTTTAAACATTTAAAACAATTCAAATAAAGTCTAAATTTATAAAAAATACCATAACACAAAATTAAATTGTGAAAAAATAAATATCAGAAAGAGAATAATCAAAATATTTTTTCATAACATTTTCAGATTTTTTTGACTTAAAATGAATTTTCTATGATTTTTTGAAATTTAAAACAATTAAAATATAAAAATCAGAAAAGAAAATTAAAGTAAAAATATGTGGACCATTGGATGAGATTCAAAATGCGTTAGTAATCAAATCCAAGGGATCTGGCACGCTGTGCATATCATAGTCATTAGTGAATAAAGTACAGAATCAAATATAAATCATATTTTTAAAAATAACAAGTGGCGTGCCATCGTTGGTTGGAAGATGACACGTAGGCCATCTTCAACCTCCAGCCAACGTGATTTGCAGGTCTCTCAAACTGTAAAATCAGAAGCTCAGACCTATGCCATTCGCTTCGTCTCTTCAAGACGAAGACAACCACACCCTCGCGCCAAATTTATATAAACTGTAGCTCAAGCAATTTGGAAGGAAAGTTTTGAAAAGGGATTTGAAATTTCATGGTCAAAACATGTTTCTAATAAAATGTAAGTTTTGCAACTAGAACCAGGGAAATGAGAGCAACACAATGATATCAGAGTTTTGAAGAATTGATGAAGGAATCTACCTATTGAAGTTGAGTTGCAGAGCTTTGAAATTGGACTTCTATGGAACAGTATAGGCACGATTCTTGAATGTAATTATGGGGTTAGCTACAAGGACGATCAAGGAAGGTGAATTGTTGGAAAAATTGGATTGAAAAAGGCTTGAGAATGGATTTTGAAGTTACTAAATTCTGAGTTGTGGGACAAGTTTGGCAGGGTGATTCTGGCTATCCAAGCTTGAGAAAATGAATGGGTTAGTTAATGTCTTTATAGGAGAAGCAAATGGGATCAAAAGGAAGAGTGAATGATGCATTTTGGAGGGAATTCGTGCAAACCTGATGCATGAGTGAAGTGTGATCTAATTTTCACCAAAACTCATCCAATCCTTGCGTTTTGAGGTGCTAAACAAATACGGAACTTCACTAAACGTGTTTAGAGGAAAAAACGCGTGGAAAACTTATGATTAGAGGCCATATTATGGATTTCAAAATTCTGACTTGGTGAGAAATTCAATTTCAATGTGCCAACTTCTGACCAATGGCATTTTCAACTCAACAGGTCTTAGGGCATGAGTCTTGATGCTCTAGAAAGATGAGGTTACAAGCTTTGCAATGGAAAAAGAATGGAATCAAATGGATGGTTGAGATGAAAGTTGTGTTGAGTCAAAGTTGGAGAAAAAGAGTTGACTTTCCATACTTAGAAATATTTCAAGTTCTTCTTCAAAAATGACCTATAATGTCTTGCATCAAAACATGGCCTTCCACTTGGAATTTGCTCTTGACAAAAAAATATGGAATGAAGTATATCTTTTGAATGACATTTTGAAACTTGAACCATTCAAAATATCCAAAAATTGAGAGAGTTATGAATTGTTGAAGTTGGCAAAAAAATCATGAAATGACCTATAATCTTTTGCATCCTTAAGGTAACTTCCATCCATTTTCTCACTTTTCACATAAAAGAAGGCATAAAGTTAACACCTTCAAGATCATTATGGAAAACTAATGGGTTCAATTTGATAAAAATTGACCATGTTATGATCATTTGAAGTCACACATGGAAAATTGGGGATTCATCTGGAGGACTTGTAATCTTTCTTCTTCATCAAGTTTCTTCACATGAAAACTCCTTGGAACTTTTGAAGTGATTTATTAATAACCCTTTTAAGAGAAAGATGTCTTTGTAATCAATAAAAATTACCAAGATATGACAAAATATATTCCTTTGAAGTTCAAAACCCTAGCTCCTTAGATCAAGAGAATGCTTTGAGGAACTTTGACAATTTTGAACAAACTTCTTGTACAAACACACATGATTTGTAAATAGAAGTTGTTGAGGATGATAATGAGGACTCATAGCCACCAAAACCACTTCCATATCTTGAACATTGAGAGAAATATGCACTTGTGACCAAATGGAATAAAATCTTGTCCAACCATGACAACTTCTCCAATCAATCCCTTGTGCTTTTCAACCAAATTTGATAACCTTGAAATGTGATGAACCAAAAAAACCTTGCAATGCCAATTCTTCCAAAACTAATCCAATGGTGAGGTTTGAACTTCTCAAGCTTTATTGACTAGGGCATGGAAATAAACTCATGAACCCATGGGGTAACTTGTTAAATCCCATTGCCTTTACCTACATGGATAACAAGCAAGACAAACCAACATTGAATTTTATTCAGTTAAAATAAGAAATCAAGACACAAACAATATTTATGATCACAAAAGAAAATAAGTCAAGGTGCTTGGTGATTCCTCAAAAGGGGAAAGCTAAATATACGGAGGGGACCCAAGAATCCTAGTGTGATCTTGTTGTAAATGAATAAACATGGTATGATGAAGGGATCTTAGGGGCAAAAATTGGGGTACAACAGCTGCCCTTATTTAAGTTTCTTCTAGCCGGAGATACGAAGGTTAAAAATCTTCGTGTCGACGCGATCGAAGATACTTAAATATAAAACAAACCCTATTTTTGGCTCTAAGATGCCATGCAAATGTTTATGATCATGAATGCACATGGACAATTCCAAAGGGACACAAATCACCACTGGGGATGTAACAAAATAAAGAAACAAGGGATCAACCCCACCATGAAAATAAATCACTGGTGGATCAAAAGACCTAAATCAAAGAGTATGGTAGAATGGTCAAAGGATACACCAACTTCTACCGAAGGCGAAGCTACCAATGTTTACTGAAGGCAAAGAGAAAGATAACAAACATCGACATTCACTGCCGATGTCCTACCGACTTTCACTGAAGGTAGAGAGAAAAGAAATATCATAGCACTGCCGTTCACTGACGATGAACTACCAACGTTCAATGAGGGTAGCAAAAAGATAACAAACATCGATGTTCACTGTTGATGTCCTACCAACTTTCACTGAAGGTAGAAAGAGAATATATCATAGCACCGCTGTTCACTGATGATGAACTATCAACGTTCACTGAGGGTAGCAAAAAGATAACAAACACTAACTTTCACTGATGGTGATCTACCAACTTTCACTGAAGGTAGAAAGAGAATATATCATAGCACCCCGTTCACTGACAATGAACTACCAACGTTCATTGAGGGTAGCAAAAAGATAACAAACATCAACGTTCATTGCCGATGTCCTACCAACTTTCATTGAAGGCAGAAAGAGAATATATTATAGCACTGCCGTTCACTGATGATGAACTACCAACTTTCACTGAGGGTAGAAAAAAGATAACAAACACCAACTTTCACTGATGGTGACCTACCAACTTTCACTGAAGGTAGAAAGAGAATATATATCATAGCATCGCCGTTCACTGATGTTGAACTACCAATGTTTACTGAGGGTAGCAAAAAGATAACAAGTTTCCCCAAGATTCTGGCGTTTCAACTAGAACGGGTCTCAACTTCTTCTTTAACCAAGGCACTCCACTTGGAAAGGATAATATATAAGTTGTCTCAAATAATGAGACTTACACTTGCAAAGATTTCACAACGAGATATTTCTGTGATATTGAAAGTCTTGTCATCCGCTGGCGTAATCTGACGACAAACTGCGAACTATTCACTCATAGAGGAGATAGCAAAAAAATTTACGTTGACTTTTACAGGGAAGCACAAGTTACTCAAATAAAGAGACCTGCTACTTGTTGTCATGGAGGATTGTAAAAAGAAATGACTTTCTGGGGAGATAAATATGACTTCCTGGAGAAAGAAATATGACTTCCTGGGGGAAGAAATATGACTTCTTGGAGAGATTCCACGATATTGCTGCAAAGTGATCCCAGAGGCAAGTGGACTCCTACCTACGAAGGACCATTTGTGATCAAAAACATATTTTCTGGGGGGGCAATGATCCTGACCACCATGGATGGCGATGACCTGCCACACCCTGCGAACGCATACATAGTCAAAAGATACTACGCATAAACGACCCCTCAAGTTGAAAACCCGAAAGGGCGACTTGGGCAAAAATGGGCATCCCGGTGAATCGAAAACCCGAAAGGGCGGTTCAGGCAAAAAATAGGGATAAATAAAAAAAATCTGTACACCCGGCAACTTGAAAACCCGAAAGGGCGACTTGGGAAAAATAGGGTTTCTCGGTGGATCGAAAACCCGAAAGGGCGGTCCAGGAAAAAGTTAGGGAATTAAAGCGTATGACTATGTCTCGTCGGATCACTTTAAGGACAATCTCTTCACAGACAAGCTCCGGGCTTCTGATCAACTCAATCATCTGTGAACGAAGCAACGAATGGATAAGATATCCAGAGTTACGAAGGCTATAGCAGAATAGGAACCCCATTGAATTTTTACACATAGCCATCTTTCTTTGTATAAATGTTTCTCAATTTTTACGACAATATTCTCTTACTAGGATGTATGTCTCCTTTGTACAAAATACTTACACAAAGTTAATACAAAGATACTTCAAAGTGCAGAAAACTATTTGTCTTTTCCTTTTTTACACTTGTGTTTTATTTGAAAACGTCCAATGATTTATTAAATGAGCATATGCATTTGAATATAATCATTATTTACAAATAAACGGAAAAGAATAATTACTGATAGGTTGGAAGTATAGGAAAACGTCTTTAGGTATTCCAAGTAAAATCCCCTGCAATACATCATCAAGATCCCCAGTGGAGCCAAAATCTTGAAATATATGCCCCGCGGAGTTAAATTTCAAAATCCCCACCAGAGCTAAGTTTCCAAACTCCCAATCCCCATTGGAGCCATAAAGCTTTGAATTGCAGACCCTCAGCAAAGTTGAAACTTTCTTCCCCAACGAAGTCCAAAACTTCAACCCTTAAACCCTGGTAGAAGACGATCCAGTTTCCTTCATTTCCCCAGAGAGTTGTCTTAAAACCGAAAAATTCCCCTACAAGTTATCTTAAGAACCTGACAGCTATCCCGACGACAGCTTCGGATAATTCCTCAGCAAATTGGCATACAACCCAAGCTCTTGAAAACTCTCCAATAGAATAAACATTCTCCCCACAGATTTATTTCCCAGCATATTGAAGATTCTCAATCCCCAGCCACAGTCATCAAGTTTCTTGGGACTCTCCAAGCAGGTTTCTCAAGCAGCACTCTGCATTATTCTTACAACGAAATGTCTATCATGTCCCAACTTCAAAGGACTTGAAGGATCCCTGTATCCCTAGGAAATTCGTGAAGGGTTCTCACATTCCCATAGAAGTTGTCAAAGTTCTTATTAATCCCCACAAGTTACCAAAGATTTTTTATCCCCAACAGTGGTCCAAAGATTTCTCATTTTCAGCAATCAAAGGTTGTGGAATTCCCGGCATCGGTCCAGGATTTATTTTCCCCGACAGCAGTCAAGGATTTTACTATCTCCAGCTATCAAGGATTCATCTTCCTCAGCAAGACAGCTAATCAGCTTACATGCACATACATTACATTCATAAATCATGAACATTGATAGAACACATTTTATTGCATCATACATGTCATGCAACATAACTTTGTGTTTCAGCTAACATTTTACCCTTTTCAGGATAAGATTAAAAGCTATCTTTAACAACTATTTAAAGATTTCAGATACATTACGGATACACTCCAAGACATGGAAGTCATTCTGCTACTCATTCAAATTTTTTATTCAGATACAGTATGGATACACCCCAGACGTGGAGGTCATTCTATTACTCATTCAGAATTTTAAGTCAAGATACAGTACGGATACACCCCAGACACTGAGGTCATTCTACTACGCATTCAGACTTCAGCAATCAGATACAGACTAGATATGCTCCAGACACGGAAGCCATTTTATTTCTCATTCAGATTCAACTATCAACTTCAGGTTCAGATACACTTCAGACACGGAAGTCATTTTGTCACTTGTCCAGATCCCAATAACAGTACGGATACACTCCAGACACGGAAGTTATTCTGCTACTCATACAGATCTCAACTTCAGATACAGTCCACATATGCACCAGACACGGTTGCCATTCTGTCACTCATTCGGGATTTATCCCTAGCCCAGAGATGCTTCATACACGGATGTTATTCTATTGCCCATTCAGAATTCAGATACAATACAGATACACTCCATACACTGAAGTCATTCTGTTATTCATTTAAGAATCGAATACAGTTACAGTACGGATACGCTCCAAACATGGACGCCATTCCTTTGCTCATACGAATCCAATCTCCATATACAACTCAAATACGTTCCAGATACGAATACCATTTTGATGTTCATTCTCCTTATTTTTAACAAACATTCTTGGATGGCATCTTTAAGCCCATCCCCGACAAGATTTTGTCACCTCTCCAAATGGCATCTTTAATCCCATTCCCAAAACTACATTTTGACGAGTGCAAATTTACGGGCACTCTAGTGTCCAATCCTCTTTTACCTCCGATTCACAAAAGGCAAACTCGCCAATCTAACTCTTCAGGTTCAAGAAGATTGAACAGGGGCAGCTGTTGTACCCCAAAATTTTCCCTCTCATTTTATCAAGATTTCCCCTCACAAGACTCTTTGGACTCAAGACCAAATTAGGTTTTTGCTCTGCACAAGACATCTCCTTGCACTGATGACCTAAATTAGGGTTTGAGTTTGCACAAGGAATTTTGGACTTCCAATGCTCCAAATTACTTTCATACTTCATGTTGGACTTATAATATTTCCTCTACCAAGTTTCAAGCTTTGAATCAAATTTTTGCTCAGTCAATTGCACAGTTGACCTAAAAATCAGCTGTATTGGGGAAAAAGTCAATTGTGGCCAATTTACAGTCAAATCTCATAATTTTTTATCCATATCAACATTATAGACTCATATGAACCATATTATCATGTTTGGACCACAACTCCTCAAGAAATTTCATCAGATCATTAGAAGGGCAAAATGGTCATTTTTAGGGTTTTGACTGTATAAACGCAATTTCTGATTTTTCACCTAGCCAATGGCAAATTGGGTCCAAGAATGGATTCAAGAACTCAATGGCATCATCTTGACCTAATCAAAAGATTCAAAAGATCTCAAATGCATTGGATTGACAGATGAATTTTCCAGTCAACTGATCAAAAATTGATTGTACACTGAAAAGTCAAACTTTGACTTTTTGGTCAAAATCAAGTGCCAAGGGTCATTTTTCATCAAGATGAGTCAAAACATGAAACTTTTTCATCAAGAAACCTGATTTTGCAAATTAGGGTTTAAGACTGAAAAATTTCATAACTTAGAATTTTTCTAAGTTATGAAATTTTCTTATTTTTTCCCAACTTTGCCCAACATTTTCATCATGATGTATTGGGATTAAAAAAAAACTTCCAACATGAATGTTGTAGCCCTCCGCAAAATCTACAACTTTGATTCACAAAGTTTTCCCAAAAGTTGCTTGGATCTCAAGTTATGATTTTTGGAACAAGGGTCCATGAAACTTTTAACTTAGTGAGATTTTACCCTAGTTTAGGCAGGATTTTGACCTATCTTCATGGCCATTTTTCACATAGTTCCATTTGGAATCTAAAAATTAATTTCAAAGATGGATTTTAGAGCATGTTACAAGCTTCCCAAAATGTCAAAGAACTCTCCAAAATCATTTATTGTTGGGGAGAATCGAAGGTTTAAATTTGGCAAAAACTCACTTTGATCTATGGCATATTTCATGTTGACACAAATTGCAAACTCTATCCAGCCTCACTTGTACTTGCTCACAGGTCTCTAAACCATTCCACACTCAAAAATTGAATGTAAACTCAATGGTATAAGGCTTTATTCTGAACAATGGAAGTTTACACAAGGGTTTAATCCATTTTGGGCAAAAAGGCAACTATGTTATTTTCATAAAGCACAACTGTATGCATTTTTGTTTCTCTTGAGCATTGGACCTTTCTTTCATAGCAAACAAAGTCCACACAGATAGGGAAAAGCATACCAACTTTGTACGTTCCATGAGCTAGATGGTACAAGCCTTTGCATAATCACTTCTCATTCTTGCTTCAAAACCAAGAAACCTTGCAAAAACCACAGAACTTGAGTATCTGTTATAACCAAGCTTGGTGACTATTCCAAAACAATTTTTGCACATTTCCTTGAGTCAGAATCACGAGCTATCCAACCCTAAAGCCTTCCAAAACACCAAAACACCATCTTCTTGCAAAACTGGGCAGTTTCTGCACTTTGAGTTTCAAAACAAAAACTACTCGTGCGTTTTATCCCAAACCAGTTCCAATACCTTCCATATAACCCACCTAAGCTATCCCAACCATCGGCCATTGACTGTAACTCCATTTGCAAGCTTCACCATTTCTGATTTTAGCTTGTACAAGTTGACTTCTACAGGCTTATTCAAGCAAGCTCAAAGCAAACAAAGCATTGGGGAAGGTCAGAGGATGTTCAGGAAAGCTCACAAACATCCCAGGCCTCATTGAAAACCTCCACATTGCCATACACGAGTTCAATTGAAACAGGTATTTTCCAACTTTCTATCTCTCTATTTAGGAATCATTAGGCTTAGGTTTGTGAATAAAAAATGTAGTACTCATTGCCCTTAACTTGTAGATATGCATAGATTTCATTTAAGTTAACTGTGTTGAGAGAATTTGATTGATGAACATTCTGAAAAAAGTTAGGTTAGAAATTAGGGCCAGAGAAATTCTCTCTGGTCTTTGAGAGTTAGATTAAGTTCATTATATGGTTAGAATCGTATGATCATGCTCTATAACTTTCATGTTGCAAGTTTGTGTTTTTAAGCACAAATGCAGGAGATACGAGTTTGAACAGGAAACACACGTTTTTGTTTGAACGAAGTTTGAAGATGAAGTAGTTGGGCTGGGCCTGGCAATTCCTTGCTTTTGGCGCCCCCAGCTTGCTGATTGCACCCCCTGGCCCATTTCATTATTTTTTTTTATATTTTTATATTTCTTTTTCATTTCTGACTTCAAAATATTTTTCTAAACATAAACATTTACCAAAAACATTTTCATAAATTTTCACATTTTATTTTGTATTTTTTATTATTTTTTCTAACATAAAAAAATTATTAAATAACATCCCTTTATTTTCTTTAATAAAAACTTGAAAATAATACATAAAAATATTTTATTTTTATTTTTATTATTTACATACTTAAATAATATTTTTTCAAATATATTTTTATTTTTTGACATTTGTATATATTTTATTATTTTATTTTATTGTACATAAATAATATAATTAATATATATATATATATATATATATATATATATATATATATATATATATATATATATATATATATATATATATATATATATATATATATATATATATATATATATATATATATATATATATATATATATATATATATATATATATATATATATATATATATATATATATATATTTTCTTAAAACAAATTAGGGTTTCCACCCTTAATGAAAATAATCTTTTATTTTATTATTTTTAATGCATTAAATATTTTATTTTTACACACATAAAAATGAACAAAAACATTTTTTGCATATTTATAATATATTGCATTTTCATTTAATTGTCTATTTAAATATTGCTTACTTATCATTTGAACAAAGAAATTCAATTTGGTTGTAATAACTTAGGGTTTTAATTTCTTGCAAAATAATCCCCCATCCAAAATTGTATCCCCCTCCCAATATCAATGTTGTAATAGCTTAGATTACTTTTACGCATTTATAGCTTTCAAATATGCCATGATAGAGATTAGGGTTTGTATGCGATATCCAAAATCAAAACAAATAGCTAGACCTAAAACAAGACAAAAAATGCATGAAAATAACAACACAATGCACACATGCACCCCTAAGGTTTCATCCACTTGTTGCCTTTAAAATGGTCATGGTATGCATGTTGAGTATCTTGGCAAAACAAAAACAAAACAAAAACAAAACAAAAAGATCATAGTCCCTCGATGACGCTATCTTGGTTGCCTATACAAAATGATCTAAACCCTCAAAAAATTTCTAAAGATACTTAGCACTATTGCTATCATGGTCAATACGATGACCCGCGCCTGTCCCCATTTAACATCCAAATACAAGGTTGTTTACCAAATACAATGGTAAAACAACACTGTCAAAAGGATTAAAAATGTGTGGGAAAGTCTTTTGAGTAGATAGGGTAGACAATTCTTAGTTACTTGATCAAAACTTGCCAAAACATCCTTGCTATTTTTAAACACACCTCACAACACAATTTCAAAACATTTCCCAAAACAAACTTTTAAACATTGAAACATTTTTCAAAAGGCAAACACCTTTGTATACATTCAAACAAGAATCATTACAAATGTTGCCACAACGATGGCGTCTTTTCAAAACATTTTCAAAACCACACACAAAGCACCATTTCAACCAATTGAAAAGCAAAAGCAAGTGATCTAAACAAGTAAGTAAGAGCCCATGGATAACTATGGATGAAAAGGGTGCTTGCACCTTCCCTTTTCATAATCTACCCCCCGAACCCAAGAAAACATCTTAAAGGTCTTTCCTGTGCTTTTTTACCTTTCCTTTGGATAAAATAAAAAGTCGGTGGCGACTCTTGCTAAACCGAAGCATTTGCGAACACAAACGCAAAACCTCAAGTCAGTTCTCCCACCGTATCACAGTATGATTATGTTCAAATCACATTTTATAAATAATACTATGATTATTATATGCAAAGTGTTGAGAAATGCATTATGTAAGATTCTATGTTGTGAATGCTTAATCACCTGCTTTATGAAGATGAAAGATAATACATGCATATCATAGAAATGTATTATTTAATATATGATGTTATGTGAACATTGTGGTTTCTGTTCGTTTGGATTGAACATTCAGATATATGTGATTATGTGACTATGTGTATCATATTGTGTGATCTCGATGTGTTATATATGCTTGAATTGGAGTAGGCCCGGATGCTAGGACATAAATCACTTATAACGTAGACCTTGTGTGTCACTTATACCATTGTGATATGCAGTTATGGACCAAAACGGCAGGGCGTTTCCACACTTATGACGATCACAAATGTGTGCTCGATATTTCATACGCACCTGAGCTACCATTGTGATGTTCAGTTGGGGGTCCTTTGGGGAATTTCCTCACTTATGGAGACCACATCGGCGTGCTTGGTATGATGGGGTTGTGATGCCACTTAGGCAATATCACTTAGTGTATTTCTAACTCACCTCTAATGGTGCCATATAGGCAAAACCATTAGGCTTTCGCCCGGTGGGCTCGTGTTGTCAAGATGGCATTTTCATACCGGCGATCTAATCACATACGTTTGGATAATAGACAGGGATGTGACGCCACATTGGAAAATGCCACTTCTATTACTCGTCACAGATGGAATTCAATTGGGAATGATCTGAGTCGTCTTGATGTGACTGGTGCGAGTCTCTTAATGCGATGCATGAGTGTAACTCACTGAGGGTGTGATAGTGTAACCTGAGTAGGGGCGTTAACATACATCTTGATTCCTCGTACATGGGTACGGATATACATATTTTTTATGGCCTTGGCCCGATTGTATTTTTTCATTGTTGCCTCATTGAATAGTTATAGGACTTCCAATGGTGGTGTACCTCTATTGTGTATTTGCACCCATCCGTGAGGAAACCCGGATTCGCGGTGAATCTGTTTGATGCATGTACCCTGTAGTATCGAGTGAACCCATAAGATAGGGGAACTATCTAAGATTTAGTAATCTCACCCTAATCCTCTCATTATTTTTCAAGAACAGGTTATAAGTGGTAGAATTTCTAGATGGTCGGTTTGAAGACTGCAGACGGGCATATGGTAGGAAGACCTTTGTAGGTGATATCTTTCTGGTGTGCAATGTTTAAGACAAGCTTATTGTTTACGTCTGTATTTGGAGTTTTATTGTATACAGTTTTAATTTCTTGTCTTTTCTAGCTATTTGTATGTTTCTATATATTATATTTAACATCACTACATATTATTCTAGACGTATATGTACTGGGTGTTACAGTTGGTATCAGAGAAGGTCGATTCTTGTCCATGCTGTGAAACATAACTAGCAATTCTTTTCTCCCTTATATGTGCGTGTTTATAGCCTAATTTCCGCTATCGTAGTATTAAGTCATTGAGCCTGGCCATCTCACTGACTGCATATGCGATGGATAGAATAATGGTGGATTGAGCTGAACTGGTTAAAACCTATTGAGTTGGGAGAATGTTAGGATTTTTGAGCATAAATGGAGTTTCACGTAGAATAGTTGGCAGCCTAAATGTCATGGTAAGGTTTAAGTCTACTGAAGCTTTCAAGATTCGATTGGACGACATGGAGATTCTCTGGATCCCAATAACAGTGGAGGAAATTCATGAGGCACTTGAGTAGGACTATATAAGGAAATTCCAAGATGGAACGGAGTTTAAGCTACTGGAAATTCACTGCTCAATCCTTGTGCCAATGGCATATATGACTTGAGAACCTATTGGATGAACGACTTTTATGAGTTTTTAAGAAGGAGACATATCTTTCTGGTTACCCAAGGGTTTACATTACTTGGATGGACAAGGTGTTGGACTCTAATTCATTTTGGCATGTCGAAAGATGTTTGTGGATTACCTAGTAAAGAATTGAAAGAATGAGTAGAAATGGGGATCTCGGATTGGGCAGATGTTGGGTGCCCAATTAGGGAAGGGATTATTGTATCACCATTCTTGCTAGCTGTAGCAACTGGTTTTTAAATCAGAGTCACCACTATTACTTTTTATTCTAGGGAAGGGAACCTAACAGAAAACCCTAATTCATAGACAGAGATTCTAGGTTACGGACTCAATTAGACGAAAGGAAGGTGTTAGGCACCTTTCATCCACCTTGTTCACAAGGATATTAGACTGTAGGTTTAGGTTCGGGGTAAACTGGATTTTAAGTTTTAATCAGAAAGACTCGCAACGATTTTTGATCGTATGCCTACGTATCCTCTTATGAGGAATCAGAGTCCCAATTCATAGTTCGTATGGGTTGGTGTTTTTTAGGGGTTTACAAACATATTTTGAATCACTTCGCACTCGGTCGGGAGTAGTGATTGTGAAGATTTTGACTGAGTGCCTAGTAAGTCAAAACTAGTTTGAAACTGTTGTACCCCAAAATTTGCCCTCCCATATTCTCCAATAAACTGCCAAGCCAAGCTACAAAATTCCCCAAGAATTGCACAATGCAAAGGCCTCCATACAGTCAAAACTAGGGTTTGTGTGTTGATCAAGAAAAGGAAGTTTTCAAAGGCTCAATCAAGTCTCATATGCTTACAAACATGGTCAAGCATCCTCATATCAAGTTTCAAGGCATTCAGCTCAAGATTGTACAGTCAAAACCCTAAATTGCACTACAGTCAACTGTAGGGGCAAAATGGTCATTTGACAGTCAAAAGTTCAAATTTTTGGTCAATATATCATTTTGAAGCCACAAACATCATTTGATCAATGCTTGATCATGATTCTCAAAATTTGGCTCAGAAATCATCAAAGATGCAAAAGTTGCTATATTTGGACAGCTGAAAAAGTCAACTGAAATTGACCAGGGCATAACTTTCACATGGATTATCAGAAAAATTCCATCCAAATCTCATTTTGAAGAGAAAGACATTTCCTACAACTCATCTTCATACTTCAAGTCCAAGAAATGCTCTCACAAAAAGTTATCAATTTCAACATTATAGGTCATTTTCAAAAGTCAACAAAAAGGGACTTTAAGTCAAAGGCCATAACTTGAGATTGGTAAATCAAAATGACATGGGACCAAAGGCATTGGTTAAAGGACTCAAAGACCTTTCCAAAATGTCCAAGAACATGTGAAAAGCTTAAAAATTGAGCAAGTTGTGCCTTGTAGAAGTTGGGAAATTTTTGTGAAATGGCAAAAGTCAACTATCATTGAAAATCCAATTTTTGACAAAAGGGCCCCATTTTTTCCACTTGGTTCATCCTTGTCATGCCACACACGTGTCCCATGGTTAATTTCAAGACCAAATATTGATTTTTTTATTTTATTTAATTTTTGATGATTTAATTCATTTTAATTCTTTGAAAATTCAAATAAAATTTAAAAACCAATGGAATAGTGTCATGTGAACTTGGACAATTTCTATGTATCATGAACCAACTCAAGAAATCAGGCTAGGGTTCATTTGCACACTAGGTCTAGGTTTTGGCTAAAAAGGAGGAAAAATGGTTAAGAGTGAAAACCCTAAGACTAATTCCTTCACAAGCATGAATTAAGGCAAAAGAGCAAGCCAATTCCATTCCATGATCATCACTAAGTCAAACCCTAGGCCTAACACATCACAAGCTGCGCCCAAACAAGCTTTTGAATATTGAAAATTTCTCCTTAAAAGACAAAATCTGAAATCAGTGCTAGAGAGTTTTAAGCCTCAATTTTTTCCCCATTAGCATCTTGGACAATCACTGAACACATCCCAACCCCTAACCTCAATCAAAACGCGAAGGAGCAGTAACAACAACTCAAACTGTACAGAAAATTCTTTGAAATCGAATTCTCAATTCTAAGCATGATCATTGCACTTTAATTACATATTCATGTTCCTTACCAAGTTTCCAAACTATTCATGGTGTTTAATTTCATTTTTGTTAATCATACGCTAATCCACCATTTTCGAATCCTAGGGTTACAGTTTTCTTAAATTAGGGATTTTGCATAGAGGAAAAATTAGGGCCCATGACCACCATGGTTGAACTCAGCAAATCTAGACGAAGATGAAGCATTGGTCGCGACAAATTTATGAGATACACAGGCCTATTCGCTATTTCTTGGAAGGCTGCCTAATGCTACGTTTCAAAACCGTTGCCTTCTTTCTTTGTGTTTCAGGAAAATGGAAGGGATGATGGCGTGGCACAAGTGGATTGGAGGAGTTTGAATTTGCGCGCGTTTTAAAAAGCACTAACCTTTTCCTTTTTTAATATTTATTGGTTATTATATATTAATTGAATTCAAAGTGGCTCAGTGGACAAGTATCAGCGCGTTAACCTCAATGACCTGGGTTCAAGTCCCAGGTCTGGCCAATTTCCACATTATTTTTCTATTCAAGTTCCTGTGCAGGTTTCTCATTGAGGCGCACCATGCTCCTTCATCCTCCCACCATCCACGCGTCCATCCCACTCAGATCAAGGGCATAAGATCAAGGAACACCATGAATCCCAGTCAAAGCATCACACAAGATTGGAAAAGTCAACCAATTCAATGCAAATGGGCCTGATTTGCTAGGCCTGCACCTCACAATTTTGGGGTCTACCCCCCTGGTTTGCCTTATTAATTTTTATTCTTTCTTTAACTTTTCTTTTTTTATTTCTTTTATTTGCTGTCTATTTAATTAATTATTTTTTACATAAATATAATAAAAACATCATAAAAATCAAAAAATGCCAAAATATATAATTTATATTATAATTATTTTCATAAATAATAACATGTAAATATTTAGTTTTAATTAGGTTTTCAACTTTAATTCATTTTAATAAAAATCAAAACAAAAACATAGAATTAGGTTAATGACTTTTTCCTTTTAACTTTCCTTGTTTTTTGCCATAGTATTAGTATTTTTCATAATTAAACTAGGGTTGCATTTTAGGTTAGATTTTAATATCTTAATAACTAAAAATCCAAAAAAATAGAGTTTAGGTTTAATAACTTTTATTTTCTTTTTTAATTTTCCTTTTATTTCAGAATAATAATATTATTTATTTATTTTCATAAATTAAAAATTGTACATAAATTAATTTAGAGTTAAATTAGGTTAAAAGTCAATATTTTTCTTAATAACTTAAAAAAAAACATTAGAACTAGGGTTTAGCATTTTAGTTTTAATTAATTTGTCTTTTTTTCTTTTAAATCTAAAAAACACAAAAATACTATTTTTCATTTAATTTTAATTTTAGATTCCTTGATTAATTTTAATTGTTTGTAAAAGGGTCCAACGCCCTAGTTTTGTTTAATCTCTTTATTTCGCGCATTTATTTTGTATTGTTTAAATAATTCTGTATATGCCCCAAAGCCATGTAATTAAAATTCTCGCACTTTTATTTATTCGCTTTATTTATTTTCAGTCAAATCGGGTTCGGTTTTTTTGGCGATGTGGACCCGCGCCGGTTGTAATAATTTAGGTTTATTTTCTTGCAAATATATAACTGTTAATAAATATGCATGAAAGAATGTATGGACCCAAAAATAAAATCAAGCGTAGATCACAACAAACATGACAAGACAAAATGATTGAAACATGACACACAATTTGCACACACCACCCCTAGGGTACGCCTCACTGTTGCCTTTCGAAAGGTGATCGTCGAGTAGAGGACGTTTTAGTAAGTCCTTATGTTCCATTGATCTAGTTGCCTCGAATAAGTTGCCTCAGAATAAAAGATCAATGGCATAAGGGTAGCTTCTAAGGTGTCTTCCCATTGCTTCGGTGATCACCATGTCCCTAAAACCCGGATTGACCCGAACACCTCCAACGGTGGTGCTACCTACCTCTCAATGGTGGGATGGCACCACTTTAAAGGACTCTTACACAGACGAATTCCTTAGGGTAGGTAGGTTCTCGTAGGTACTTGCTCTCTTCAAAAACAAAACAACTAATACTTTTCACACTAACACTTTCAAAAACTTTCAAAACAAACTTTTCAAAACACTCTGACGTACGAGTTAAACTGAAACTTTTCAAAGAATATTTTTTAAACTCACATTGAAAAGCAAGCAAACATTTTGAAAACACATTGAGCAAGTACCTAAGAGCCCATGGATAACCATGGATAGAAAGGGTGCTAACACCTTCCCTTTCTATAACCTACCTCCCGAACCGAGAGCAATCTCTTTAAAGGAATTTTTCTGTGCTTTTGTCCTTTCCGATTGGAGAAAATAAAAGACGGTGGCGACTCTTGCTTACCGCGACATTTCGCGAACCAGCGTTAAACAGTCAGTTCCAGATCCACCGATCACAGAAACCCTTTTGCAAAAGACAGTTGATTAACTTAGTTTATTGGGAAAATAGTTTTAAGATTTGTTGAATAATTTTTAATCATATTAATTGCGAAGATATTGATTAATGCATGATTGAAAAGATTTAAAATAATATATATAAAATAATAGTTGTAATTTTAATACGAAAATAGTTTGTTTGATCATGTAATAATATTTAAATAGTGAATATAAAATAAGAATAATATTTATAAAAAAAGAATTATAATAACAATGATAATAGTAAAAAGTCAAGTAATTATAGTAATATATATAATAATAATATAAAAACATAATAATAATAATAATAAATAAAACACTATTTGATAATAATAGTTATTATTATAACTAAAATATATTTATAAAATAGAAATAAATAAATAATTGAATTGTAGAAATAAATAAATGAATTAAATCAGGGGGGTGAATTTTATATTAATAAGTAAAATAAAGGGGGTGTTAAAAGAGTCAGGCTAGGCCCAAATATGTCTTTGGCAAGGGGGGTGTAAAATATTTTAAAGTTTCATAATATGCAACTAGGGAGTGTGTGCATAGCATCTGGGCTTGGCCCAAAGCATTTAGGAGGAAGTCTGTGTGGTTGTGTCTGGTGCGGTGCATGAATCTTACGAGGCAGACTTGGCCTATGGTTGTATGATCAAGATCACATGGGCTAAACTGAAGGAGCATGATCATTACTGTGTAGGCACGCATATTGGATTAAAATAGAATACAAAATGATGTTTTTTTTTTAATTTTATAATTGTTTTACAGCGCTCTTTTCTCTCTCGTTCGCCCCTTTTGTTCCCTTTCAAAACCCTAACACCAACCAACTCCACGGCCACGTGACCAACCCCCTTCTCCGCCGTAACCCCCTAACCAAACCCTCAAACCCAGCAATCAGAGATAACAACAAACAAAAAAAAACTAAAACTAATTCGTTTACCCTCTTTGTCTTCGTATTCTGATTTTCAAATTTTTTCTCCAAACTTTCGCTAATATCTCTCCGTTTTGTTTGGTTTGCAGGTTGCGGCGTTGATGGTGATAGCAATGACGAAGATGATGGTGATGGTTAGCAATTAACAGTTAGTGGTTAGGGTTTCGGATATCGAAACCCTAACCCTTCTTCTTCTCTGTCTTCCACAAGTCGGTTCTTCTGTGCTTCTTCAATCCTCTTCCCGTGTCGGTATCAGCTTCTTCTTCCTTTGTATCAAGCCTCCTCCCTCAATTCTTCTTCAATAATTCCCTTTGTTCTTCCCGTTTCTCGACCGCCTCGTTTATGTAGGTTTTATTATATATTTATAGGCTTGTGATTTAGGGTTTTCTTAAGATTTCTATTGTTACAAATTAGGGTGATTATGGATTCAATCTGTTACTGTAATTGATTTTGCAATAGATTTGTAATTGATTGGGATTGCAATGAGAATGATTGATTTTGTTTTAAATCTTTAGATTGGTTCATTAATATTTTATCTTGAACTACAAAAAGAAAGATTTGATTATAGATCTGTAATAATGATTTTGTATCATATTAGTTTTTAACTGTCATAAAGATTTGATTTAATTTTGGATTTGAGTTGATATTGTTTTAGGTTTTGAACTGTGAACAAATTCTGGGAAAATAAATATTTGATTTGTACAGTAATAGTTAGTCAAATTGAAATGGACGTAATCGTTGCTTAATCGCTACAGTGACAGTTTTTTTTCATTTGGGTTGTTTGCTGATTATTTGAAGTCTAGCCTACTATTTTATTACAGCAAAAACCCAAGCCTAATTGACCCTTTTTAGAAACAACAAAACTTAGATAATATCTAACAAAAATATTTTATCAGCAAAAAAATATGTTATGTTTTTAACCAAAAAGTATTTTGTTTATTTGTTTTCTTTATTAATATATATTATTATTTATTTATTTACAATAACAATAAATAGTTTTCTCTTAAATAAAAATAAAACTTAATGGGCCTCTACTTTGAATTTTCACCCCCTTCTCCTACAGTAGGCCTCCATTTGGGCCTAAATAGTTTATATATATAAAAAAATCAGTAAAATAATGTTTTAAAATTTTCCTTTTTTAAATAAAACAGTAATAATATAAATGACCATGAACCATAATGGGCCTTTACTAACCATACCCCTCTCTTTGCTATCCACAGAAAATGGAGATGGGCCAAACAAAATGGGCTTGCATAATGAATTTTTACCTCCTTTCTAACAACAAAACATTTATGTTGTCTTAGTTAATTTCAACAACTATTTAATACTTAATAACTTAATGGTTATTATTCTTTTAGAATAATTTCCTATTTTTTAATCGCATGGGCCATTGGCCAACATGCTTCGTGAATAAGTCTATGAGTATTTCTGATTCAGAAAGCCCCATTTTTCTTAATTAAAATACACCCCTGATTGACTTAAATATTAAGAATGGGTCATCAGATATTGTTGTACCATCCTTAGTTAAACATTTCTTTATTATTTTAATCTTGGAAAATAAAATCATCGGGGTAGGATAAATTTAGGGTACAACAACTGCCTCTATTCAATTATCTTCCAATCGAATAACGCGAAAAAATGTGTGTCTTGTGCATTCTGATTGGAATTTTATTGAATACTTGAAGTATCCCTAAAATTTATCCGACAGACATAAGGTTACACTGATATAGTACACCCCTACGAGTCTTTGGGAAAGTAGGTAGAGTTGATCGCTTACCCGAGTTTGATAACGAGGCATATGCTTTTGGACTTAACAGCGCAATTTTGTATGTCTTAGTTTGGTTTTGATTATTCATCCATTTGGAGGATGAATATGACAATAATTGATGATGCATGGCTACTTAAAGACTGAGGCCATGGTTTATGTTTGCAAATCGCTGCATGACGTCTGAGGCGATCGGCTAGAGTTTTGGGATAAAGAAAACATACTGATGCATGAAGTCCGATGCAATGGGTTAAAGTTTTGTTTTCTTTTGAGCATCACAACATGAAGTCTAAGACGATGATCAGTGTTTATGGAATAACGAAATGTATTGTTGCATGAAGTATGATGCAATGGGTTAGATTTGCAAATATCTGCGTGAAGTCTGAGACGATAAGCTAGATTTTGTCTTCAGATGTTTCCGCATGAAGTCTGAGGCGATGGTTTGTGTTACGGAGATATGTACATTGCTACATGAAGTCTGAGGCCATGAGTCAGGTTCGTAAATCACCGTGTGAAGTCTGATGTGATAAGATGGATTTTATGGAATAAAGAAACACATTGCTGCATGAAGACTAAGGAAATGGGTCAAGTTCGCAAATCATCGCATGAAGTCTGATGTGATAAGATAAATTTGGTTTTCGGACATCACTGCGTGAAGCCTGAGGCGATGATCCGTGCTGTAGTATAAGAAATACATTACTTCATGAAGTCGGAGGCAATGGGTTAGGTTTGCAAATTATTCCGTGAAGTCTGATGTGATAAGCTAAATTTGTTGTTTTGAACATCGCTGCATGAAGTCTGAGAGTATGGTCTGGAGTTTGGAACACATCACTGCACGAAGCCTGAGGCAATGATCTGTGTCGCAGAATAAGGAAATGCACATTGCTGCATGAAGTCTAAGGCAATGGGTTAAATTCACAAATTGATGCGTGAAGTCTGAAGCGATAAGCTAAATGTGGTTTTCGAACATCGCTGCATGAAGTTTGAGGCGATGGTCTGGAGCTTGGAATAAAGGAGCACATTGTTGCGTGAAGTCTGAGGCAATGGGCTTGGTTTTCAAATCGCTGCATGAAACCTGATGCGATAAGCTAGGTTTTGTTTGTGAGCACCGCTGCATGAAGTCTAAGGCGATGATCTAGGTTTTGCAAAAATATTGCGGCTTAGAGGCAATATGTTGATTTTGGGTAATACATTGTGGCTTAGAGGCAATGTATTGAGTTTTGAGAACACGTTGTGGCTTAGAGACAATGTGTTGAGTTTGAGGATACATTACGGCTTAAAGGCAATGTTATGAATTTTGCAAATACATTGCGGCTTAGAGGAAATGTTATGAGTTTTGCGGATACATTGCGGCTTAGAGGCAATGTACTGGGTTTTGCAGATACATTGCGGCTTAGAGGCAACATACTGGGTTTTGCGGATACATTGAGGCTTAGAGGCAATGTATTGGGTTTGTAAGGAACTCATCACTGCAGGAAGACTTAGGTGATGGGCTGAATGTGACACGGCATAAAGACTGAGGTGATGGGTTGAATCGTAGGAGAAGTATTGCGTAGGTCGACCCTTAGATAGTTGAATCGAGGGTTGTATTGTTTGATTGCTATGTGATACATGTGTATGCATGCGTATTGAATGTTGTATGTATGCGAAATGTATGATAATTGACATTGACATGGAACCCTGAGTGTATTAAATATTAAAATGTATAGGGTATGTATGCCTTGGATATGCAAAATGTATGTGTGAGATGTGTGTAAGATGCGCATATGCCTTGAAATGTTATGAAGACTTTTTCCGGCATTCTCTTCTTTAAATCATTGGCTTAGAGTTACCAATTCCTGGCGTTGTATAGTGTGTCATCGTAGCATTGTTGAACTTGAACACGGTTGGCAATGTTAACAAAAGTTGAGCATTGATTTTGTATTGCGGGCGTAGACGTAGACGTAGACGTAGGTAATGGCCTATGCGCATATTTGCTTGTTATGAGCGTGAGCGTAGACGTATGTCTTGGTGTATGCGTGGCCTTTGTGTTGTAAGCGCAGGCGTAAGAGTAGACGTATGTAGATTCGTATATTGTGAGTGCAGGCGTAAGCGTAGACGTATCTATAGAATTGGAAGGAGTGCACATGCGCGTGGACGCGTGCGAATGTAGACCTTGTGTTGCAAGTTAGGCATAGCTGCTGACATGGACGTAGACTTTGTGTGAGGACCCGTAGATATAGGCATATACTTTTCGCGTCGTGAGTGTAGATATAGGCGCAGACATGTGTGTAGATTTTTGTATTGAAAGACGTAAGAGTAGCCATGTGCGTGGATGTAGACATGGATTTTCTTTCGATATTTTTCTAACTGAAATGCTTTTTAAATGTTTTGTTAAATTCTTTTATTTTTTTAATTCCCCGGAATGATTTCAAGACAATATTCCCAAGTAATGATCGTAGTATTTTGTAAACAAGTCTGAGAAAAGAAAAAAAATGCAATTTGAAAAGATGCGAAGAAAGCAAATGTTGTATTGATATGCCTCTGAATAGGCGAGAATACAAGATGCAATTCCTAGAAAGAGGTAACTACAAAAGGTTTTAAAACTGTAATTGGCAATAAAAATGATAGTTACTACTTTTGTTCTCCAATATCCTTTTGATGATCCCATCTCCTTTACTTCTGAATTGTATTATTCATATCTATCTCTCCTTTTGTAGTTCGTAGTCGCAGTTCTTAGATCGCAGTCTTTTTGTTCTTTATTTCTTTTTGAATGATCCCTAATTTTTTCCTGGATTTCCCTTTCGAGTTTTCAATCCACCGGGATAATTTTTTTTTGTTATATGCCCCTAATTTTTGCCTGGATCGCCCTTTAGGGTTTTCGATCAACCGGGACGCTCATTTTTTCCTAAGTCTCCTGTTTAAGGTTCGAGCTTAGCGAGCTTCTTATACGTAGTATTTTTGACTAGGTCTGAACTTGCCAGATGCGGTAATTCTTCCCCGTCAATTGTTGTGGGGGGTAATACCACCACCGGAGAATGTGGTTTTGACTACATATGGACCTTCGTAATTGGGTGTCCATTTACCATGCGAGTTGAGGCGAGGTAGAAGAATCTTCTTGAGTACTAGACCATGTCGTGGTTCATCTTGTGCAGTACACCGTTACTCTGAAAGAATTCTAAGGCTAATTTTTGTAGAGTTCGTTTGTCGATGCTGGAGGAGTTTTCCAGATGTCGTGAAACCAAGGCTGGTTATATCTTCGTTTTTTAATAGCAAGGCAATGTGCGGGCTCTTCGAAGCGTCTGTTTGTGATACACGATTTGTGGTTTAACCAAGTTACTTTGACGATATAGTTGCCAAGGCGTCTATCATTTGATTTCCTTTTCGTGGGACGTGACTGAAAATGATTTTTGCGAATTCCGTAATTAGTTTTCAAAACATGATCCCGATATGGAACCGGTTTTGGGTGTTTAGTATCTCGTTCACCATCGAATTGGCATATGGTTTGTGATCATTCTTTGGAGGATCCAAAACTTCTCCTATATCGTGCCCCTGTGCATTTGAAGCCTCGTCGAACATGGATACCCAAACTTCCCCTAGCTCAGGTTTTTCGTTGGATGTTGGTATTTCGTAGTTGCTTATTATTACAGCACTGTCTGTATTTGACTTTGGCCTATTTCCGTAGATATGCGCAATAACTTGATCAGCTTCTTTGTGGCTCCGCTCTAACATTTCCCCTTAGCTTGGTTTCTTTCGGATCTTCCCTTGTGCTTAGATTAATGGTCTTAATAGCCTCCTGATATGGTTGCATATTGTTAGCTTTTCTTTTTGTTTCCCTCGTCATTTTCTCAGAGAGTTCAAGATCTTTATCATTTTCTTCCTTAGCTTGGTTGATAGGAGCATCAAGATTATATCGGATTGCAGAAGTAGCATTATCGGTGGTTTTGGGCATGAATTTGCACCTTTATCATGTTTTGGTGCAGATTTAGTATATGAAATCTAAAAATGCATATGCATAGAAAGTATTGCCATTTTTTAGATTTAAGATATAAATGCTAGAGAAAGACAGGGATCTTGATTGAAAACAAAACATAACTTTTATTAATCGTAAATATTTTCTGAAACATAACAGGGAAACCCTTACAAGCAACCCCTATGCCTCGGGCTTGACATAGGCTCTTTCGAAAATAAGAAAAATTAATTAGGAAAGAAAAATATCTCAGGAATCTCCACGACGATCCATCTTTTGAGTTCTCCTTCTAGGGCGCATTCTCGGATGAATTCAGTTGCCCCTTTGTTGTTGGCTTCATTGGATACTATTGCCATATGTCTGCCATGCACTACTCCCCTGTTGACAAAGGGCTCTTGGATCGGAGGAAAATGTGGTTCTCCCTTCATAGTAGCTTTATGTTTTTCTTCAGGGTCTTGTCTGAACTGGACTATCCCCTGGTCCCTTAGCCTTTGTAGAGATCTTTCGAAAGCTTTATTGTGTTCTATAGGGAGTCCATATTCCAATCGATATTCTTTCAATGATTTTATCGGGGTCTTTGCTTGTCTGCTTTCCCAAGAGTCAGTGACTACTTCGATTGCATTTATTGTTAGCCCATCACGTAACGACGTAGGATCTGATGTGATGGTGCGCTTCTCTAAAGTGATGTCTTGTGAATCCAACAAATCATGCACCTTGTGTTTGAAAGGAAAACATTGTTCTATGGTGTGTCCAGGAGAGTTAGCGTGATACTCACATCTGGCATTGGCATCGTATCTTCGTGGGAGTGGCCCGACTGGAGGAGCTAGAGGCTTGAGTTCCACTAAGGATGCCTTAACTAGCTGTTGTAATAACTGGCTAGGTGGCATAGGGAGTGGGTCAAATTTCCTGGGTGGCCTTCTCCCTTGTTGTTGTCCTAGTGGGATCACTAATGGTTGTTGTACCCTGAGTTATGACGCTGTAGTATTAATTTCTCCCTCTTTCCCTTTGGGGAAGCTTGAAGCAGACCATTTTGAATTGTAGGGAGCATTTGATGGTCCCCTTGATATCTTCCCACTTTTTATCCCGGTCTTGATTCTTTCTCCGATGGTTACTAGGTCTGAGAGCCCCGAAGAGATACTTCCAACCATGATCTCATAATACAACCCGTGCAAAGTTCCCATGAACGTGTCTACTAACTCCTTCTCTAACAGCGGTGGTTGCACACAGGATGCCATCTCCCTCCATCTCTGAGCATACTCCTTGAAGGAATCTTCTTTCTTCTGGGGCAAATTCTGGAGTTGCATGCGGGTAGGCGCCATGTCCAGGTTATATTTGTAATGCTTTAGGAAAGCATTAGCAACATCTGCCCAGGTTCGAATATGCGTTTGCTCCAATTGCATATACCAGTCTGAAGATGCCCCACTAAAGCTATCTTGAAATTAGTGAATCATTAGCTTCTGATCATGGGCATGGGCATGAATCTTCCTGTAGTATATACAAAGATGATTTCTTGGACAAGTGAGTCCCTTGTACTTTTCAAAGTCAGGTACTTTAAGTTTTGGTGGAATCACCACGTCAGGAACTAGACCCATTTCCAGAGCGTCTACTTCGAAAGCGTCGAAACCCTCCACAACTTTTAATCTTTCTTCCAGGGCTTTGTACTGATTCATCACTAATGTATTATCAACTGCATGAGTACCAATCGTCTTTGAGAGCGCTTGGTTGGCATCCTCTGGGTCGTGGTCTCCGTATTGCAAGTCCAAGTAGTTGTCTACATTATTGGTTGGAATCTATAGGGTATGTAATGCCCTGGATTTTGATGGCGGTGGGACAAACCCTTCAGTTTCAACTTCTTGTTGGGCCATGACAGACTTTTGGAGTCTTGCTTCTGGCTCTTTCCTTGGTTAGTGGCCGCTTGATGCACCAATAGTCTGGGCTACTTCTTCGAAAGCTACCCTGGGAATCTGGTTTTGCCTGTCAATAATGTTCTTCAAAGCTAGGAGAACTTGACTCAGATCTCCTTTCATTGAAGTGACATCACCCTTTACTTGGTTGAGATCCTCTTTGAACGCAGCCTGAGTTTCCTCGATATGTTCCATTTCTTTTTGTTGATAGGCCCTGGTTTGATATGGAGGCCAAGGATGTGGCGATCTTATTCTACCAATGGTTCAGCTAGAGAGATGTTCGTGAAAAATGAGTTTTGACAGGGTATGCAGGTGTTCGTGAATGCATGTGTGCGAATGAATGTGTATGAATACGAAAGGGGTTAACTGTCTTATTCACTTGGGTATGTATTTGTCTTTGCTTATTATTTTACATAGCGACTATCTTTAAAATAGATATGCAAACGAGATGTGGAAACAAAATACCTTTATTGAAAGTAACGTAATTCAAATATTGAAAAATATTATGATCTCAAACTAAAACTTTATTTTCGTGAAATCAAGGAAAGGGAAATAAGTCTTCTAGGTGCACCTGTGGAGGTCAGCTCTTGAAACTATCCACCTTTGCTTGACAAAGCTTGAGAAATTCTTCATCACATTATTTCCCTTTTGTGACCTTGATTTCAGACATGTTTGGCGTGTTGACGCGAGCAAGTTGTTTCCTTCGGTATCCATTTTAAAAGACAGTCACCGAGATCTTGAGTTTATTTTTTTTGTACCCCGTGAATAAGACAAAGAAACGGGTGACGATTATATGATGAATTTATGATAAATACATGAAATATATGAATGCGTAGGTGTAAGGTTAAGTGACGGGACTTTTTGTAATGAGTACCCTTATAAAGTAGGTTCCTTAGTCTTGACCTACAATTGATCTACCCTCCCAAAAGGTGGATTCCTAAAGGGTGTCATGAATAATAACAGAGGGGAAAGGCACAAGGGCCTCCCTTAGCTGGAGCCTCTTTATGGACTGAGACTTTCGTCTCAAAGTCGTGAAAGATCTCGTCATGAGATTTTTGGGTTAGGGTCGTTACAAAGAGTCATGGATGACCTTCAAAAGTCCTACTCGTCAAGAGGATATCTCTTGATAAGTATTCTTTTTCCGAAAGTCCACCGACTCTGGGAAAAGTCGTCACGTAAACTCGCAGGGATGATGTACCCCCTAATCTAATACACGAACCTTCTTTCTAAGGGTTATCAAAAATATTTTTTGAGATAGAAAAAAATCCCGCCACGCAGTAAATATATGATAATAAGAGAAATTGGCAGTAAATAAACAAATGCGATAAATTAGATAAATGAAATAAATAAACAAATAAAGCAAATAAAAATAGAAACCCAAAAATACCTAAACCTATGGTTAAGGAGAGTTCCCCAGCAGAGTCGCCAGTTGTTGCAACTGGTTTTTAAATCAGAGTTGCCACTATTAGTTTTTATCCTAAGGAAGGGAACCTAATAGAAAACCTTAATTCACAAATAAAGATTCTAGGTTACGGACTCAATTAGACGAAAGGAAGGTGTTAGGGACCTTTCATCCACCTTATCCACAAGGATATTAGACTTTAGGTTTAGGTTCGAGGTAAACTGGATTTTAAGTTTTAATCAGAAAAACTCGCCACGATTTTTGATCGTATGCCTACGTATCCTCTTATGGGGAATCAGAGTCCCAATTCGTAGTTCGTATGGATTGGTGTTTTTTAGGGGTTTGCAAACATATTTTGAATCACGTTGCACTCGGTCGGGAGTAGTGATTGCAGAGATTTTGACTGAGTGCGTAGTAAGTCAAAACTAGTTTGAAACCCTTTTGCAAAAGACAGTTGATTAGCTTAGTTTATTGCGAAAATAGTTTTAAGATTTGTTGAATAATTTTTAATCGTATTAATTGCAAAGATCTTGATTAATGCATGATTGAAAAAGATTTAAAATAATATATATATAATTATATATGTAATTTTAATACGAAAATAATTTGTTTGATCATGTAATAATATATAAATAGTGAATATAAAATAAGAATAATATTTATAAAAAAAGAATTATAATAACAATGATAATAGTATAAATTCAAGTAATTATAGTAATATATATAATAATAATATAAAAATATAATAATAATATTAAATAAAACACTATTTGATAATAATAATTATTATTATGACTAAAATATATTTATAAAATAGAAATAAATAAATAATTAAATTGTAGAAATTAATTAATTAATTAAATCAGGGAGGTGCAATTTATGTTAATAAGTAAAATAAAGGGGGTGTTAAAAGAGTCAGGCTAGGCCCAAATATGTCTTTGGCAAGGGGGGTGTAAAATATTTTGGAGTTTAGTAATATGTAACTAGCGAGTGTGTGCATAGCATATGGGCTTGGCCCAAAGTGTTTATGAGGAAGTCTATGTGGTTATGTGTGGTGCGGTGCATGAATCTTATGAGGCAGACTTGGTCTATGACCGTCTGATCAAGATCACATGGGCTAAATTGAAGCAGCATGATCATTACTATGTAGGAGTGCGTATTGTATTAAAACAGAATATAAAATAAGATTTTTTTTCATTTTTATTTTACAATTGTTTTACAGCACCCTTGTCTCTCTCGTCACCCATTTCCTTCCCTTTCAAAACCCTAACACCAACCAACTCCGCGGCGCCGTGACCAACCCCCTTCTCCGTCGTAACCCCATAACCAAACCCTCAAACCCAACAATCAGAGATAACAACAAACAAAAATAAATAAAACTAATTCATTTACCCCCTTTGTCTTTGTATTATGAGTTTTGAATTTCTTCTCCAGACATTCGCTAATCTCTCTCCGTTTTGTTTGGTTTGCAGGTTGCGGCGTTGATGGTAATAGAACTGACGGAGATGATGGTGATAGTTAGCAATTAGCAGCTAGCGGTTAGGGCTTTGGATATCGAAACCCTAATCGTTCTTCTTCTTTGTCATCCATAAGTCGGTTCTTCTGTGCTTATTCAATCCTCTTCCCGTCTCGGTATCGGCTTTTCCTTCCTCTGTATCAAGCCTCCTCCCCCGATTCTTCTTCAATAATTCCCTCTGTTCTTACCGTTTCTCGAGCCCTTCGTTTCTGTAGGTTTTATTATATATTTATATGCTTGTGATTTAGGGTTTTCTTAAGATTTCTGTTGTTACAAATTAGGGTGATTATGGATTCAATCTGTTATTGTAATTGATTTTGCAATAGATTTGTAATTGATTGGGATTGTAATGAGAATGATTGATTTTGTTTTAGATCTTTAGATTGGTTCAGTGATATTTTTTCTTCAACTGCAAAAAGAAAGATTTAATTATGGATCTGTAATAATGATTTTTTATCATTTTAGTTTTTAACTGTCATAAAGATTTGATTTAATTTTGGGTTTTAGTTGATATTGTTTTAGGTTTTGAACTGTGAACAAATTCTGGGAAAATAAATATTTGATTTGTACAATAATAGCTAGTCAAATTGAAATGGGTGCAATCCTTGCTTAATCACTACAATGACAGTTTTTTTCATTTGGGTTGTGTGTTGATTATTTAAAGTCCAGCCTACTATTTTATTACAGCAAAAACCCAAGCCTAATAATTGACCCTTTTTAGAAACAACAAAACTTAGATGATATCTAACAAAAAGATTTTATCAACAAAAAAATATGTTATGTTTTTAACCAAAAATTATTTTGTTTATTTGTTTTATTTATTAATATATATTATTATTTATTTATTTATAATAGCAATAAACAGTTTTCTCTTAAATAAAAATAAAACTTAATGGGCCTTTACTTTGAATTTTGACACCCTTCTCCTACAGCAGACCTCTATTTGGGCCTATATAGTTCATATATATATAAAAAATCATTAAAACAATGTTTTGAAAAAAAATTAAATAAAACAGTAATAATATAAATGACCATGAATCTTAATGGGCCTTTACTAACCATATCCCTCTCTTTGCTATCCACGAAAAATGGAGATGGGCCAAATAGAATGGGCTTGCATACTGAATTTTTACCTCCTTTCTAACAACAAAACATTTAAGTGGGCTTAGTTGATTTTAACAACTATTTAATACTTAAGAACTTAATGGTTATTATTCTTTCGGAATAATTTCCTATTTTTGAATCGCATGGGCCATTGGCCAACATGCTTCGTGAATAAGTCTATGAGTCTTCCTGATCTAGAAAGCCCCATTTTCCTAAATTAAAATATACCCCCGGTTGACTTAAATATTAAGAATGGGCCATCAGATATTGTTGTGCCATCCTTAGTTAAACGTTTATTTATTATTTTAATCTTGGAAAATAAAATCATCGGTGTAGGACAAATTTGGGGTACGACACTAACCTGTGATTAAGTTCTAGAACTACACCAGGCGGCAGTTGAAGCAAGTGAAAGTGTGAGATATAGTGGCCTAAGTTTCCTGCTATTTATGATTCATCTAACCCCGAGTGATGCCATAGAACTACGCTTGGTGTTAGGTATTTAGACGAATCAGAGCTAGTATCTATTTGAAGCATCGGTAGGATGATCAAAGTTATATTGACTATTCGGAACCCTGGTACTCCTATGTGTAGAATTATCCTTAGAATTTCTCATGAATGCACTGTACAGGTGAGTACATGCATGGCATAGCAATTCGAACTGAATTCCTAATCAGTCTTATCTAGCTTGTTGCTTCTGAGTAAGTAAACCATGAACGTGTGACACTCTTAGGTTTTAGCATCCTAAGGAGTGCGGCTGGAAAGTTTCGAGGAGAGATGACCTCAGTGGAGAGTTGTTCAGACATCTGACGGGTGTGACTATATGATAAGGGTGGAGATCTTTATATGCTATAGGGTGGGTTATTTGAGATCATGGCCTCGTAGTTGGACCACCATGTTAGTACTACCAAATAGGTTTAATGCCATAGTATCGCTATCGTGCACGACACTTGGAAGATATGGGAGAGCGTTGATCTGGAACTTAAGGTAATTTTCTGATTTGGTATTCGTGAGAAAAGGACTCGAATTCTTTTAAGGTAGGTGTGATAAGGATCCTTGTGTCATGCTCGATAGTAGAGAACTATCAGGCGATAGTGGGATGGACCAAGTTCTAATACTACGCTTAAGAGGACCCTAAGTAGTTGTGGCTATGTGAGTGATATCAGATGATACCTTGTGGATGTTTCTGGTTTCATGGAGTGGTAAGTAATGAGTGTGCATGAATTTCAGAGGTGGATCTGATGTGAGGTTGTCATATCTTGGTCGGTGTGTGGTGTGGCTATTCTTTAACATTGGTGATTAGTGTTGGAATAGATGAAGTATATCTTAGGATAGCCTGAAATGAAATGCATCTAGGGGGAGAATATGGAGAACCTTATGAGTGAAGCAATGTCAGTCTCAGTAAATAGAAACACATTGGATTTAGATTGCCGAGAAATTCCAAAAGGGGATATTTGAAGCACGAAGTATAATTCCTTGAATTGTGGTTGCACTCTAGACATTAGAATGTTGCATCTGTGAATGCAATTGAGGAAGTCAATTTAGTGACAGTCTCAAACAATGAAGCATGGTAGTGAGACGTTCATATAAACTTTTAAGGGGGAATTGGAATTTGCATTAGAAAGAGAAGGTTCCTAAGGCTATGCTGGTATGTGACTTCATAGTTAAAGGAAGGCGTATGAGGATTTGTATTGGTTTGTAGGGTCAGTCAGTGATCCCGAAGGCAATCATGGGTGTCACGATTAGTATTAGTCGACTACTTGGGCCAGTGAACCCATAAGATATGGGAACTTATTGAGATTTAGTAATTTCACCCCAATCCTCTCTTTATTTTTCAGGAACAGGTTATAAGTGGTAGAATTGCTTGATGGTTGGTTTGAAGCTTGTGGACGGGCAGATGGCAGGAAGACCTTTGTAGATGTTATCTTTCCGCTGTGCAATTTTGAAGACAAGCTTATTGTATACGCCCAAATTTAGATTGTATTATATACAGTTTTAATTTCTTATCTTTTCCAACTATTTGTATGTTTCTTTGTACCATATTTAACATCACTACATATTATTCTAGACGTATATGTACGGCGTGTTATATCATATCTTATTTTGATTTTTGTCTATAGCCTTCGAAAAATTTCTATATCCATCTATTTGAAGGTATTGTGTTAAAAAATGTTTAGAAATTTTTTATAATTTTCTTGATTCATACATTTTATGAAGGTAACTAATTGGTGACATTGTATATTTTTGTTTTGAAGATAAATTACTGAAAGAGAGAATGCGTGGACCAATACTTCACTTATGAAGAGGTCTTCAAATAAAAGAATGAAGCACTCTAAAACTACAATGTTGCATTCTCTTGTAATTCATACGTTTTATTATGTAATGTTATTTATAAAATAAAAAGATAAGAATTGTATTCTTATTTACATACACATTTTACTCAATAAACATATGTCATTATTTAGTGAAAAAAATATATAAAGTTATGATATTTAATAAAACCTATACTAAACTAGATCTCCTAAGAACTGTCATTAAATATGTGTAACATGGAAGAAAACACTACAATGTTGCCTTCTCTAGTCATGCCCGTAGGGATGGATAATTTTTTAATAAGTGATATCAAAGTCAAATATTAAAAATATTTATAAAATATATTTATAAATGTATAAGTTTTAAGATGATGATGTTGTTTATCTAAAAAGTTAGAGATTATAAAAACTATACTATTGTTTTTCAAAATAATTGAAGATATCTTACTATTTAAGGATTATAATTATTCTCTACTGATTGCGACTTTATGAGTCTGTCAGGTGTAGTGACTGCAAGTGCTCAGTCTATCGCGTTGTTTTAAAAGATATCGAACCAACAAGGTTTGATGGTCAAAACAACTATTATCTTAGGGTCACTATGTAAAGCTAAGGTTAATTATAAAATCCGGGTGTTTGGTTAAAATCAGGAATTAACTAAAGTCTAATCATTAATAGCGGGATACCGGTATGTATTTCGTCAACTTAAGGGATTCAGTAAGTCATTGACATTTGATTTTAGTATTAAAACACAGTTTCAGTTAAAACTATTTGTTTAAAGACCCTCGTCTCAAACTTCCGTTGTATTGATCTGATCATATCAGTTAAGCTCGAAATGAACACTTCCGCTGTTACATTTAAAACTCAAAAGTATTTTTTGAAAACAAATAAAGTTCAATTAACTTTAAAGCACTTCCGCTGTTTTTAAAATTAATATTTGAATAACCACTATCTGGTTAAAACCTCAAACTTCCGCTCTGTTGATTTTAACGTTAGATTGCCTCTTACTTCCGTATAAAAACAATTAAATATTCAAATTGGAAATTAAAACCGGAAAAGTGCTTTTGAAAAATATTAATGCCAATAATTACTGAATCCCTTCGGTTTAAGATTTACATACCGATATCGAGGAATTTAGCCAGACATAATTTTATTGCAGGATAACATAAAATTAAAACATAAATTTAGTAACACATGCATGGTAAGAATAAATAAATTATACTTAAAATAGGAACCTGAAATTAAATACTGAAGAAAATAATTTGAGAGTACGTATCCTCCACAAGCCGGTTGGATTAACTGGAAGTAAAGAAGATGAAGTAAACATGAATAAAACTACAAACGAAAAAAATCTTGAAACTTGAATAAAGCATTGAAATAATATCGGCAAGATTGATCCAAGCGTTACAAATTATAGGCCTAATACTAATGGTGTGGTAGTTCCCCAATGTGAGAAACTACCACTTTACATAGTGATTTTTCTGCCTAAAACTTCTAACAGCGCTTCCGCGCATAAAACTTGGATCCCTAAAACTAATTTCTAAGATCCTATATATAGAGAGAGGAATAAAATGGAAGTTACATTTCAGCTTTATGAGAGAAGTAGTGGAGATAATGGAGAAAGTGGAGAAAGAAGTGGAAAAATGGGAAGTTGAAAAGATCATGTGGTGATAATGGGAAGTTGAGCTTCATCAGTGGTTACGTGAAGAAACATGGAGAAGACTTCGTGCGGTAAACAAAAAATAGTTGTCCGAGCGCCATGCATCATGTTCCGTGGGGCACACATATTTAACTTGTGTCGGGCGGGACGTGTTATGTGTCGAGAGGCACAGTGATTAAATTTGTGGCGAGCGGCATGGGGCTGTGACGACCGTCACATTCCTCTAAGGCAGTTACTTTTGTTTTCTGTTACAAAGTCATACATTTTATGTCATTTCATCTTGATTCTTTCTCCTTTTCATATTTAGGTCCATTTCTAGCATAAACCTGAAATACAATAAAATACCAGCATAATATGACATAAATAAATAAAAATGATAATAAAATGCATGCAAGTCGAGCCATAAAATTCGATATAATTTTGCGTTATCAAATACCCCCATACTTAAACCATTGCTTGTCCTCCAACAATCGACCAACACGGTAAAAGAAATGATTAAGCGTGATTTTAAACAAGGGCACAACATAACTCCTAATCATACGTGGTTGTTAGGCTAATGTTAGATCGATAGGTACTAATTGTTCAATACCAAGGACACCGTAACGAAATAATGTTCAAAGACTCCCACTTTATGCAAACCAATTCAAATCATGCCATTATAACTCAACCATATATCTCATTTTTATTTCACTCTATTCATTCAAGCGCAATCACATTAAACTTGTTATTCGTACACGCACATAGTAGGGAAATCAGTTAGCGACTATGATCCTTTTCTTGGGGTTCTGGTACGTAAGTTTGGTAAGCCCTTTTATTTAACCAATCGTAGTTGCAGGGGATCAGATTGTAGTCTGACCTACCAAGTTCGGCATCAGACACCTCTGAACCAACTAACGACGGGTTGATTTATTATATTTTTGTAGGTTCCACTACCGCTGGATTAAGTGATCGGGTGAGGATCACCTAACTTAATAGGTGCGTTCCCTATTTTAAATTTATTATGGAAACTATTTTTTAGAAATTTTGGGATCATTCACTTATATTCATTGACTCCCTACGTAGTTTGTGCTTAAGATAGCGTTGACTTCTTATATAAACTACTTAAGAGCTACTTTGAAAACTCGAGCTTAAGGTCTCAGCATAATGGGTATCTAAATTGATATCACATAATGAGGGGGTTTAGGTTGTCATAACAGTATCGATTTTATCGAAACTTTCCCAAGTATTTAACACAACCTAAAGTGTGACAATCTATATACTTTCAGAGTGTGTTTGCCATGCATCAACAAGAAAATTGTTGTTGGAGGTCAAAATTTTAAAAATTTGGAGAAATTCAGTCAAAATTAAAAAACAGGCTTACAGACTTGACATCACATGCAATGAATCTACCAAATACTGAAAACAAATAATATCCTAAAAACATGCAATAAACTAGAAAACAATAAATAAAAATAAGAAGCGATAAATGGAAAGCGGTAAAGTTCCTCCCCCACACTTAAACTAAACATTGTCCTTAATGTTTGAGTAAAAAGTGGAAAAAGGAATAAGAATCCGATCAATGCTCGCCTTGATAGCTGCCTACATGTAACTGATAGGTGCCAAGCGACCAATATCTTTATTTTCTACAAACTCAAATAGAAGAAAAAACATTAAATTGAAACTCGTGGGTTGCCTCCCACACAGCGTTTCTTTTAACGTCGGTAGCTCAACGACTCAAGAGTGTCAGTACTCATGGTGATTCTCTCGAGAATGACTCCTCGATCGAATTTTTAATCGTCTTTGGTTTCCATGGCCACTTATCAAGCCATCTCACATATCTCTCACCTTTTCTTTTCTTTCTTCTGTGGGGTGGTTCATTATTTTGAACTTGTGGTGGTGGTTCAGGATCTATCCTGAGTATCAGCTTTTCAAGTATGGGCTTAGTTACTTCATCCACCATCTCGAATGTTAACCTTCCCTTCTTAATGCTAATGATTTCCCTAGTTTCATGGTCCTCAAATTTTCTCTTCGTATGCATGATCTCAAGCAAAGGTGCATTGGTATGGATATTTTCCACATATTTGTTGGATTGGGCATCTACATTAGCTTCCACAAATATTTGTAGAAAATAAATAGGTGGGTTATAGGGAGGAGGAACAACAATAAATGTTTCCTTCTTTACCTCTTCGACAACCTCCCTTTCATATGGTGTCGGTGTAATTTTCTCAATCTCTACTCTTTTCTCACCAGAACTCTTCTCAAAAACATTTGTACTCTCTTTAACCTCATTATCACTCTCTTTAGAATTTTAGATTTGTTTTTCACTATTGGTTTTTCAACATTCACATGCTCCTCAGGGAAGGGTCCTAGAGGTTTTTATTCAAGCAGGGATATTTGAGTCTCCAAGGTCATGTTGTGAGTCGCGAGGGACTCAACCGCATTGTTCAGATGCCTAAGGGCTTCATTATTTTGAATACTTTGATTTCTTATCTCTTCATTTTGGACAATTTGTGTCTCTACAAGGTTCTCTATCATAGATTCTAGCCTATAGTAAGTTAGCGTCACATCGAAATCCTCCATTGATGTTGTGAGGTTGAAATTATGGGATTCTTGCAGTTCCTCAAAGGGAGTTAGTGTCGCATTTTATGTTTCCACAAAGAGCTCCATCATCATACTTTCTATCCTAGAGCGATTTAGTGTCACAGTCATATCCTTTAGTAATGTGTCGAGAGTGGAATTTCGGGATTCTTATGATTCCTCAAAATATTAGGTGTGGTGATTGTAGAGGAAATTTGGTTGATGATAAGTTAGCGTGACATTAAAATCCACAAGTAATGTTTCAAGATCAGATTTATGGGATTCTTGCGACTCCTCGAAATGTTGGGATTGGTAGTTGAGGTAATTTGGGTAAGAGTAACGTAGAGACGCACTGAAATCATCCATCAAAATTTCGAAGTCAGATTTATGGGATTTTTGTATCCCTCGAAATACTAAGAATGGGAGTTGTAGAAACAATTTGGGTCATACATAGTAATTAAAGTAAGAGTGCCTTAGTCTGTACTGCGTAACAAGGGATTTATGGTATCTGACTAAATCAGTCTCCAGCAACAGCGCCAAAAACATGATCGGGACTTTATGAGTTTGTCGAGTGTAATGACTGCAAGTGCACAGTCTATCGCTTATTTTTAAAAGATATCGAACTCACAATGATTGATGGTCAAAACAACTATTATCTTAGGGTCACTATGTAAAGCTAAGGTTAATTATAAAATTGAGGTGTTTGGTTAAAATCAGGAATTAACTAAAGTCTAATAATTAATAGAGGGACACCGGTATGTATTTCGTCAACTTAAGGGATTCAGTAAGTCATTGACATTTGATTTTAGTATTAAAACACGGTTTCAGTTAAAACTATTTATTTAAAGACCCTCGTCTCAAACTTTCGTTGTATTGAATCTGATCATATTAGTTAAGCTCGAAATGAACGCTTCCGCTGTTACATTTAAAACTAAAAAGTATTTTTTGAAAACAAGTAAAGTCCAATTAACTTTAAAGCGCTTCCGCTGTTTTTAAAATTAATATTTTAATAACCACTATCTGGTTAAAACCTCAAACTTTCGCTCTGTTTATTTTAACCTTAGATTGCCTCTTACTTCCGTATAAGAACAATTAAATATTCAAATTGGAAATTAAAACCGGAAAAGTGATTTTGAAAAATATTAATGCCAATAATTACTGAATCCCTTCGGTTTAAGATTTACATACCGATATTGAGGAATTTAGCCAGACATAATTTTATTGCAGGATAACATAAAATTAAAACATAAATTTAGTAACACATGCATGGTAAGAATAAATAAATTATACTTAAAATAGGAACCTGAAATTAAATACTGAAGCAAATAATTTGAGAAGTACGTATCCTCCACAAGCCAGTAGGATTAACTCGATGTAAAGAAGACGAAGTAAAATTGAATAAAACTACGAACGAAACAAATCTTGAAACTTGAATAAAGCGTTGAAATAATATCGGCAAGATTGATCCAAGCGTTACAAATTATAGGCCTAATACTAATGGTGTGGTAGTTCCCTAATGTGAGAAACTACCACTTTACAAAGTGATTTTTCTGCCTAAAACTTCTAACAGCGCTTCCGCGCATAAAACTTGGATCCCTAAAACTAATTTATAAGATCCTATATATAGAGAGGAATAAAATGGAAGTTACATTTCAGCTTTATGAGAGAAGTAGTGGAGATAATGGTGAAAGTGGAGAAAGAAGTGGAAAAAGGGGAAGTTGAAAAGATCATGGGGTGATAATGGGAAGTTGAGCTTCATCAGTGGTTACGTGAAGAAGACGTGGAGAAGACTTCGTGCGCTAAACAAAAAATAGTTGTCCCAAGCGCCATGCATCATGTGTCGTGGGGCACACATATTTAGCTTGTGCCGTACGAGACGTGTTTTGTGTCGAGGGGCACACTGATTGTATATGTGGTGAGCGGCATGGGACTGTGACGACCGACACAGTCCTCTGAGGCAGTTTATTTTGTTTTTCTACTACAAAGTCATACATTTTATGTCATTTCTTCTTGTTTCTTTCTCCTTTTCATATTTAGGTCAATTTCTAGTATAAACCCGAAATACAATAAAATACCAGCATAATATGACATAAATAAATAAAAATGATAATAAAATACATGCAAGTCGAGCCAGAAAATTCGATATGATTTCGCGTTATCATCTACATGTCTTCATATTTTGAAAGTGTTTTAATTTTTATATAAACTATCAAATATATCACTTTCTATATATATGACCATACAATAATTTGAAAATTTACCCCCTTATACAACTACACATTTAATTCTTCATAAAACAATAGCTCAAATACTTCTTACAATTGTTGCAATTGCCCAAGATAAAGTCACACTAATTTCATAAGTAAATACAATATTGAATAAGCAATGTGACTTTTAGCTTTGTAATGGTCAAAATGTTTAATTGTGTGTATTCTCCCCCGCAAGGAAAAGAGACATAGATGCCTTAGTAAGTATATCATGATGATGATGTGTTACTTTCCTAATAAAAAATAATAAATAAAAGTGCATCAGTGTCTAGGTATTTTTTCTTTGCAAATGTTACAACTTATTCTTAATGTTGATGTAGTGTTTGAGTAATAATATTTAAAGCTTGTTATGAATCAATAGTCTTCAATATTAGAATTTTTCATTAATATAGAGCTTGGGTATTTGATTTACTAATAATTTGTGTATTGGAATAAGCATGCTAAAATTATAATATATGTATGATACTATGTCTTTTCATTCATTGTACTGACATACATATAATTATGTGACATTTGAAATAACATTCTTAGTGCTAACACATCATATTTGATCTTAATCCATATGGGCACAAGTGATTAGTTCTTCATCTGGGCACATGTGATCACTAGTGTTAGAGTACACATTATCATATTTGTCTAGGTACATATGATCATTTTTTCTTGAGATGTAGATGGTCAACTTTATTCACTTCATTGCATAAGATCGTTTTAAACTTGAGGTCTAGGTGATCAAATTTGTTGACTTTACCATAAATGATCATTGTTTTTTCTAAGGGTATATTATCATTTCTTCTTGATCTACCATTCTATAAATTAAAGAATGAATGCATTAATTTTATCCTATGTCACACCTACATCATATATAATTTGGTGTTTAGGTACCCATATATTTTTGGGATAGTTTCGGTTAAGTGTTATAAAAATATAATTTTTCATTAATTAATGAAAAAATTATAAATATTGTATATGATATCATAAAACCACTTCTATAAAAAATAAGATACAATATGTGGTTGTTTAAATGTTTTTAAATTGTTTTTGTATAACTACATATGTTTGTTCTAAAAAATATAATTTTTTTAAAACAAAAAGGTTTAAAATAGAAAATTAGATTTAATAAATTTTTAAATAATATTATTTTATGTATTTTAAAAATCACTTAAACATAAAGCTATTTTAAATATATTTTTGTAAAAATCATTTTTAAAATATATCTTTTAGAAAATTCATGTGATTTTGACCATGTTATAATTTTTCATAATGTATATTTATGTTGTTAGATATTAAAACTAGTTTTTTAATTTATAAAAAAATAATTTTGCTATTTAAGATTTTTTTAATTAATTTTTAAAAATAAATAAATAAAGAAAATGTCACTTTTCTTAGGTTAAAAGTGAAAAAGAATATTTCTCTCTCTCTCTCTCTCTCTCTCTCTCTCTCTCTCTCTCTCTCTCTCTCTCTCTCTCTCTCTCTCTCTCTCTCTCTCTCTCTCTCTCTCTCTCTCTCTCTCTCTCTCTCTCTCTCTCTGATGGCGAAACGGGGGCGCGGGCAGTCAAAATCTACGGCGCCACCGTCACCGGTGAATCATCCTCCTCCGTAGACTTAATCGGAAGTGGAGAGTGCAAAAAAGGATATGGAAGACTATGAATCAAAAAACAACGTCGTGAATCTGAACAATGAGGAAGAACATAGGGAAACCCTAACGGGAGCGACGAAGGTGATACCGGATGAACGCAAACTTTGGTGGATGTATTGAATGATAATCGTAATCTTGCGAAAGGATTGGCGATGCAGTATATTGTTCCAAAATGGGTGAATGGCGAAGTGGTTATTGAGATTGAGCATGATGACATTGAATCTGAGCTTCAGTTTTGGAATAATGCGTTGATTTTGTATGTGTTGGGAGATGAACTCAGCATGAACACGATGAAGAACTATATGATGAAGGCATGGAATTTCATTAAGGTGCATGATATGTACTACCACGATGAAGGTTACTTCCTGCTCCGATTAATTTCTCATGAAGAGAGGGATGATGTCATGGTGAGAGGCCCTACACTGTCAGAAATATGCCAGTGATCTTGAAAGAGTGGAGACCTGATTTTAATGAGGGAGGATCTTCTTCGAACCCTACCAATTTGGATTAAACTTCCTCAACTTCCCCTCCATCTATGGGGTGTGCAAAGCTTAAACTAGATTGGCAGTGTGATTGGAACCCCTATGGTAACGAACAAATGCACGAGAAACAAACTCAAAGTGTCGTATGATGGCATATTAGTTGAAGTGGATATTACCCAGAAATTGACCACAAAGATCCCTATCAATGACTATGAAGGGAAGGAGCTTAAGAAACAAATTGAGATGAGTGAAAGCCGACATTTTGTGAGAAATGCCAAAAAGTGGGACACCAATGTGGTGATACTGGAAAAATCTAGAAATGGAGACCTAAGAAGAAACCTCTAGAAGAAATAAAAGGATCAACACCACCTATGACACTTAAGGGGAAAATTATTAAGAATGATGTTGATCCTGAAGTGCCATGGACCAAGGTGAAAACAACTACTAGAGATAGAGGTAAAGTTATAACTCATGTTGGTTCTTATTCTGGTTTTAATTGCATTAATGGATTTGAGGCACTTGAGGTTTTGAATGATCCTCTTGTTGCCATAGGGTATGTAGAATTATTGTCTCTTGGAACATTAGGGGGCTTAATAAAATGGGTAAGCTAATGGAGGTTAGCTCCGGTCTCCTCAAGCTTAAACTTGATATAGCTATGCTGATTGAAACTAGAGTTAAATTTAATAAAGCTAAGAGAATTAGAGAGAAACTTCATCTCCCTAATAACTACTTGATAACTATCTTTACCATGATAATGGGAGAATCTGGATAGAATGGGATAACACTAATGTTGATATTAGGCATGTTCAAAGCTCATATCAGTTCATTCATTGTGGAGTCCATGATGGTAATGGTGATTTCAAGCGTTGGCTTACCGCTATATATGCTCATAATCAATTGGATAGGAGAAGGAATCTTTGGAAGGATATTAAGCATATTTATGGAAATCATAATGGGCCATGGTGTGTGATTGGAGACTTCAATAATGTTCCTAAGGCTCAAGATCGTATTGGTGGTAAAATTGTGATTCAGGCTGAGTATGAAGACTTACATAACTTGATGAATACCACATGGTTGTGTGAAATGGATCGTATATGTGACTATTTCACTTGGTCTAATAAACAAGTGGGTAGTACCATATATTCCAGAATTGATAGGTTATTGGGTAATTTGGAATTGTTTCAAGAGAATATAAACACTGTCTTGGAAATTCTCTCCCCTAACATTTATGACAATGCTCTTTTGTATGTGACCAATAATTGTAGAAAGAGAAATTTCAAAAGGCATTTCAAGTTTAAAAAAATGTCTGGTGGAGCTTGATGGGTATGATGATGTGGTAAAACAATGCTTGGAGAAACCTGATAGGGGTAAGCCAATGTGTGTGCTCTGGAAAAAACTCACCAGGCTGCAACTTGTTCTTAGAAAATTCAGTAAGCCTCTGTTCAAAATTAAAGAGAACTTAGTGAAAGCAAGGGAAGATCTTAAGCAGGCTCAGATAGATCTCATTTCTAACAGAACGGATGCCCAAAGTATAGAGAAAGTGAATTAGTATAATGAAGATGTCATAAAATACAATGAGATTGAGGAAAAGATGCTTATGCAGATGGCTAAAATTGATTGGTTAAGAATGGGGGATAGGAACAATTCCTATTTCTATGCCTCCATAAAAACCAAGCACAATGCAAAAAGTATGAGAGGCCTCCATAAAACTAATGGAACTTATATTCAATATCACCAAGATATTGAACAAGAGGTTATTAAAATTTATGGTCAGCTGATGGGAAAAGAAGATAACAACCTGACACATATTAACATTGAAGCTATGAGGTGTAGGGATCAGCTCAATATGGGTCAGAGGGAGTATTTAGTGAGTAACATTATTGAGTATGAGAGATATTCACAGCCCTTAAAGGTATAGGGGGCATGAAAGCTCCAGGTATTGACGGTTATGGAGCTAGATTCTTCAAAGCTAGTTGGCATATTATTAAAGATGATGTTATAGCAGCTACAAAGGAATTTTTTAAAATTGGTAGAATTTATAAAGCTTTCAACAACACAGTTCTTACCCTCATACCCAAGAATGACAATGCTATAACTTTTAAATAGTATAGACCCAATGATGGTTGCACTACATTCTACAAAATCCTCTCCAAAATCATGACTGTAAGACTTGGTAAGGTTTTTCATAGCATAATCATCCCTTGGAAGGCTTCTTTTGTACCTGGCCAAAACATCCATAACCATATTTTCTTAGCCTATGAGCTTCTCAAAGGCTACACCAAGAAAAATGGCACCCCCAGAGTTATGATATAGATTGACCTCCAAAAAGCTTATGATATGGTCAATTGGAAAGCAATGAAGTGTATCTTGAAGGAGATTGTTATTCCTAGAGCTTTCATTAACTGGATAATGACAGGGGTTACCATTCTGTCCTATAATTTTAACATTGATGGTGAATTTTCTGAATGTTTGCAAGCCAAAAGAGGGATAAGACAAGGGGATCCCATATCCCCTTTAATGTTTGTTAACATCATGGAATATATGCACAAGATTGTGAAAAAAAGAAGAAGGATCCAAACTTCAACCATCATGCCAAGTGTGGAAATCTCAACCTTACTAATTTAATATTTGCAGATAATGTTCTGCTATTTTGTAGAGGTGTTGATAAGTCAGTGGAGATGATGATGATGGATGCAATCAGAAGGTTTTTTGAGTCTGCTGATCTTGTTGTGAATCCATCCAAGTATGGAATGTCTTTTGGGGGTGTTTCTCATGAAACTAAGGAAAGCTTGGAGGGTATCACCAAGTTTGAAGAAGGATTACTTCATGTCATATACCTTGGAGTTCCTTTAACCAGTAATAAACTCAATATCCACCATTATATTCCCCTTGTTGAGAAAATTATTGGTAGAGTGAATCATTGGACTACTAAGCTCCTTAGTTATGCAGTGATAATTCAGTCAATCAAGAGCATCTCTTGTTCAGTGGCCCAATACTAGATGAATTTATTTCCCATACCCAAGTATGTTATTAAGAAGATATATGTCATATCCAGAACACTCATCTGGACTAGTAAACAAGTGATTAGCAGGAAATTCCTATTTCTTGGGATAGAGTCTGCAGGCATAGAAAGCAAGGTGGTTTATGTTAGAACAAGATTTGGATCTATGTTTAATCTATGGATTTTGATGATAGCAATACATATATTTTATTTGTAAACAACTTTTTTTCTAATAGTTTCTTGAGTGTGCAAATTAAAAGTTCTAATTGATTCAAGATTTTTGTATGAAGAATCATACCAAGCATGCATCAGAAGACTACTCCATCTGATTTTGAAGTAACATTAGTAGTTCTGAAGAATGCTGAATGTTCGCCAGAAAGAGGATCTCATGTGTACTTCATCAAAAGTTTATACTTCAGAAGTCACAAGTATTCAAGAAGAAATAAATTTTGTTAGAGATGCTGCTCCAAGATCAGAAAATAAGATTGCACAGAAACAAGCTTTCACGTCAAAGATCAAAAGTCAATATTTGTTCATCAGAGGAGTTGTTTCCCATAACTCCGAAGACAAAGTCAAGGTTCTAAACATATCAAAGGAAAGCTTTCACGTCAAAGATCAGAAGTCGAGATTTGTTCATCAGAGGAGTTATTGCTCGTATCTCTGAAGACAAAGTCATAGTTCTGAACACATGAAATCAAAGCTTCTACCTCAGATTCAGAAGTCAAGATTTGGTCATTAGAAGAGTTGTTGCTCGTATTTTTTAAGACAAAGTCAGGATTCTGAAGACTCATGAACTTTGTGGAATATGAGCATATAACTTTACATCAAAAGTATTTCATTAGAAGACTGATCAAAGGAAAGTTATATCTTCTGGACTCATCATTTCTACGCATCATATAGTCTAGCAGAAGAAAAGATCAATATGATGTCTTCTCAATCCAATCTACTTCATCAGAAGTCATATTCATCAGAAGACAATATCATCAGAAACAAGCACAAGAAGAGTTAGTACAAAATGTACAATTACACATTCCCCTCAAATGGATGTATTGTGTACTATTTGTCTCCCATGATAAAATCCTATCGTTATGGTATCTAGCAATATGAAAGTGACATATGTACTACTACAATGGTCTACTTCCTCCACGCATATCTAAAGGAGCAACTATTTCATTTGAAAATTACAAGACTAGAGAACAAGAACAGTAATGCTGCCAAAATCAAAAGAAAATAAAAAATAAATAAAAAGGAAAGAAAAATAAAAAGCAAAGAAAATATCAAAGCACAAGAGTTATTGCTTGTTACTATGTTGACATTATCATTTTCTAGAATATAAGATTTGTTGCTCATATTTTGTTGTTACTACTATTCACCAGACCACTAGAGTTGTTGATCATATAGTGTTGATATTACTATTCATTAAAATAAAAGAGTTGTTGATCATTATTGTGTTTCTTTTGTAAATTGTTTGAGCACAAGAGTTGTTGCTCATATTTGTGTTAAACAATATGTACTTGAACTTTTGTGTAATCCGCTTGTAAGAAGCAAACTTGTAAACACAGTTATTAAACGAGTAGTTGAGAAAGTCCTTTTCTAAGGCAAAGAGAAAGTCCTCTTATAAGGCAAGAGAAAGTCCTTTTCTAAGGCTTAAAGATATCTCATTCAAGGGACCAGGTAGGTCAGAAGCCTTAAGGAGTCAGTGATCTTTATAACTCTTAGCGTACCGGGTAGGTCATAATTCTTAAGAGATCACTAACAGGTTATCATTGTTGTTAGTCATCGGTGGGTAGCTCGTGCAGTTGTTAATCATCGGCGATTAGCCCGTGCACTTTTTAATTAGTTTTGTTATAGTTGACTAAGTCCTTTTCTAAGGCGAAATCACCTTGGCGGGTGGACAATATTAACCTTTTCTAAGGCGAACCTGGATAAACTAGAAGTATCTTTTTATTTCGGTTTCTGATTATTATTTTTATCCTAGAATTGTTTCTAATTCTGATTGTTTGTGAAAAGCACTTCTAAACGAAAAAATATTAAATTTGAATAGCACTTCTAGATATCAACTATCGTGAATAACTAGGAGAATCTACTGCCAAGATTCAATTTGAATTACCTTCTGCCGAGATCTTCTAGATAATCAAATGTCGCGATCAACCAGGAGAATCTACTACCGAGATTCAAATGAAAACTACCTTCTTCCAAGGTCTTCCAGATAATCAATTGCCATGATCAACTAGGAGAATCTACTGCCGAGATTCAATTGGAATTACCTTCTTTCAAGGTTCAATTTGACTTACCTTCTGTTGAGGTCTTCCATATAATCAACCGTTGTGATCAACCAGTAGAATCTACTATCGAGATTCAATTGGAAACTACCTTCTACCGAGGTCTTCTGGATAATCAACTACCGTGATTAACAAGGAGAATCTATTGCTGAGATTTAATTAGAATACCTTCTGCGGAGGTCTTCCAGATAATCAATTGTCATAATCAACCAGAAGAATCTACTGCCGATATTCATTATGAATTACCTTCCGCCGAGGTCTTCCGGATAATCAACTGTCATGATCAACCATGGGAATCTACTGCCGAGATTCAAATGTGAAATACCTTCTATCGAGGTTTTTTGGATAATCAACTGCCATGATCAACCAGCAGAATCTACTCCCGAGATTCAATTGGGAAATACCTTATGCCGAGGTCTTTTGGATAATCAACTAACGTGATCAACCTGGGGAATCTACTATCGAGATTCGCTGTGAATTAACTTCTTCCGAGGTCTTCCAGATAATCATCTGTCGTGATTAACTAGGGGAATTTACTGCTGCAATTCTGTTGAAATACCTTTTGTTGAGGATTTCCAGATAATCTACTATCGTGAATAGGCAGGGAAATCTTCTGCCGAGATTTGATTGAGAAATACCTTCTGCCAAGGTCTTCTGGATAATCAACTGTCGTGATCAACCAGCGGAATCTACTGTCAAGATTCAATGTTGAATTGATAATTTGATCGACAATGATGATTGTCTTCACATAAAAATGAGGTTTGTGTTATGCGTGTAAATTTAATTGATGCATGAAATGTGATGATTTCGTGATATATGTGATGGATGACTTAGATATGTGTAATTGGATGTTGGATTTTGAAATGTGAATGCATAATTCGGCTTTCTGAGATATGCTCGACCCTTGTTGTCGGACTTTGTCAGATGGATGAGGTGATAAGTATAGCTTGGTTTTGGATCGAGGAACCCTAATGCATGGTTTACGCAGCCTTATGCTTTATGATTGTGACTTGAATGCTTTTTGAATGGTGCTCCTATGATGGGCCGTGGATGATTTATGCTAGAGGTTTTCTTATGCAACAAGGTTCTTGTCATATGATGGTAGAGTGTTATGTTTGCATGATCTCCCAATACTCGGTTTGAACTTGAAGATTGCTGATGTAGGAGAAAGATCCACTGGAGGCTATGAAAGTACGCAGAGAGCTTTCCCCTATGTGGACTATTTTTTCCTAATTTGTTGGCAGGGACTTGGAGGAGATTCTCTTTGATATGAGCTTTAAAATATTTTGATCATAATATGAATGACCCTACTATTTTGTATTATTCCCCTAATTAAAAGACTCTTGAAAATGTTTGGCTTTGATGCACCATTTTTAATCAACTCCTTTTGATCGAGCCTTATAGTGGTTTGCCTCACCATTCAAAATTTGAAAAACATGCCCCTCAATATCCAAAATCTGGAGAGAGCACCTCCATAAAGAACTTTGACCTCACCATGAACTTGACATAGATTACCTCAAGTGTTTAAAGCTTGAAAAGTTTGTACTTGAAGTTTCTTGAAGGATTTGGACCCTATGTGCAGTAGGATGAACTTGATACACACTGCCCCTGCATTTGGATCTTGGAAGGATGCCCCTGATCATAAATTCCTTGAGAAGCTTGTTAACATAAGGAAACTGAGTCATACTCTATTTTGATATGAGTTGATTAAGGAATGCTCTTCCGAAAGGTATGCCCCTGATTGAACAATTCTTTGAAATTTAATCCATGTTGATTGAATCTTGGAATGCTCACCCCTTGTCAATAGTACCCTCATGTGATATACCCCTATTATCATTAGTCTTTGCTCCTATTTATAGGGATCCCCTTAGATGGTTTTCCCCTAGTTAGGAGCTTCGTGGGAAGGATGGCTTTTGATTCATAGATAAAATTGTACATTTTAAAAAAAGTAATTTCGTTTGATGCACATGCAAGTTCTTGAAATCGAAATTAATTATTCGAAAAGAAATTGAAGATTAGAAGATGAATATTCAAAGAAGTGAAGCAGTTAGAAACAATTTTAAGATACATAGGAGTCATTTTAACACAAATCTTGTCGAGTATGCTTTAATAGTGAACCTAGCTTCAATTAGAACTTTTAAAGGTTGTAACATGGCCATGGTTCATGGTTTAAGAAACAAAATATATAAGGATCAAAATATATTTAGCCCACCCCATTCTACTTGATTTTCTCCAATCCTAAGTTAAATTAATCCAACAGATACATTTAATCCCCAAGAGAAATTTCGTAGTTGCAAAGATGATGAGAAGCGTTGATAAGATTCAAACACTGATGAAAAAGCATTGATAAGATCTAAGCATTGATGGGAAGCCTTGATGATTCTTTAGGTGGCAGTCACAAGATTGTTCTCCAATTTATTGTTTTCAATCACTTATTTTTGCATGGACCGATTTGTTTGAATTTTTTTATCCATCGGGATGCCCTAACTTTTGTCTAACTCAAGTTTTGATTTTCTTTGACTTAGCGGGCTTTCTCTATATTTTTTGAATTTATTTTGTTCGCTTTTGGTTTTGAAAATTTGCGATTGCCATGCTGATTGTAGTAAGCTTCGTCTTCATCGTTTCTTCAATCTTGATTGAGGAAGAAAGATGTCGTGGACTTTGTTTTTATTGATTCCTCAATCTTGGATGATGAACATAGGGAAATGATGTGATCGAATATCTACTTAGGTTGTTTTCTCAATGATGTATCGAGGAAAGAGATATGCTTGAACCTTTGCTTAGATCGTTCTCTCGATGATGTATTAAGGAAAGAGATATGCTTGAACCATTGCTTAGATTGTTTCGATTCTCATGGGATTTGAACGCACTGTCGAATTGATTGAAATCTACCCTACCCCTGGTTAATATTAAGGGTTTTTTATAGAATAGAAAGAACTCTGACTTCTGGCTCGAGGGGGTTAACTATATATTATCTCCTTATATCTCCACCATTTATGAAGTGAAATAATGCATTACATCTTCAGCTAAGCCTTACTATTAAAAAGCATAGATCAACAAAAATTTGATTATTTTGTATTTTCATCATTCTCCATCAAATTTTGTTAATTTAAAAAATGGATAAGAAGAGTGAAAATGGAAAGTCGTTGATTATTTGTGGAATGAATTTATTTCAAAAACATGCATGCTTATTTTATTAGAATTACTTGACCAAAGAGTACAAAGTTTATAACAAATAACACTTAGCAAGAAATAAATTACAATTTGAAATGATAAACGCCTAGTGATCTAGAGATAAGACTTCTTGTTGACCCACTGACTTTTGGGGATTCTTATTTAGTATTTGGATTTGTCAAGGCAAGGGCGACCATTCGCCGATGAAACCCCTTCTTCAAAAGTCAACTTCTTACTGTCGATCAAATCTTGGACCTTGTGTATGAAAGCAACATTTTTCTAGGGTATGCCCTGGAGAATTGGCATGATTCTCGCACCTTGAATTTGCATCATATTTTAGTGGGAGTGCCCCGATTGGAGGAACAAGTGGCTTCAGCTGTACCAAGGATACCTTGAGTAAATGTTATAGCAGCTGACTGTGCGCTATAGGAAGTGGATCAAATCTCCTAGGTGATAGCTTTTGTCTTTTCCTTTGTTTGGCATATTCCTTATGTTGATAAGGTCGTTGTATTTTCTGTTGAGGTGGGGGAATTTCCCGTGGTGGTGACATAGCGTTGCTGAATAGGCCTGCGGCTGGGATGACTAAAGGTTACGTCTATTCCTCAATAATAGTTGCATGATCAACTTCTTTTGAGTCTTCAATTGGTGGACCTCCTCCTTTAACAGTTCTTGGCCTCTTTTGAGTTCTCCCATGGCTTCTTGAGACATGCCTTGAGTTCACTTACGAGTATCGATAATCTTGCTAGCTGGATCACAATTGGATAAGGGTGGAATTGTAAATGATTTTGTGAAAATGGATGGAATTGTAAATGTATTAAAAATCTTGGGTATGCAAAAACATTTTATGCTTTTAGGTATGCAAAAAAGTTTCATGGATATGCAATGCGACATAGACGTAGTATGATGGTAGACGTAGGGGTACCCTATAGAGGTTTGATGATGATATCCTACTCTGACTCGGATATTGAGATAGGAAGAGAATCTTTACAGATGAAGATGATAATTAATGATATCCTACATTATCTTAGAGATGGAGACAAAAATTCTTTAAGGATTATTACAAATGAAACACGACGTGGAGTCGCTATAAGATAGGGATGATGATATAGACGGGAGCCATGCTGTCTAAAGATAGTTGTGGGTGAAGGGATAACCCTTGTGGGTTTGCAGATTGTAGTGGGATTTGTGAAAGGTATCCTTAGAAGACAGGTTCTTAGTATTGGCATACGGATATTCTACCCTCCCCATAAGGTTATCCCCTTAAGGGTATCATGAATAACACTAGAGGGAAAGGCATAAAGGCCTCCCTTAAGCGGATTCTCCTTACAGACCGAAACTTTCGTCTTTAGGTCATAAAAGGTATCATCATGAGTTTTTGGTTTAAAGGTCGTACAAAGAGTCATAAGTGTCATTCCAAAGTTCTACTTCCCAAGAGGATGTCTCTCGAAAGGTATTCCTTTTACATAATTCCACCGACTCTAGGCGAAGTCGTCACATAAACTCATAGGGTTGATGTAACCCCTTGGCTAATAGACGGACCTTCTTTTTAAGGGTTTTTAAAAATAGTTTTTGCAAAATTGTAAATCCCACCACAAATGAATAAACATAATAAACAATAAAAACAAAATAGGAAAGAAATAGATAAATAAATAAATAAGAAAGAATAAAACCCAAAAAATAAGAAAAACCCTAAAACATAAAGGAGATGCTTCTAAACCTAGGGTTGAGTCCCCAGCAGAGTCGCCAGCTGTTGCAACTGGTTTTTAAATCAGAGTCGCCACCCTTAATTTTTATCCCAGAGGAAGGGAATATAAAGGAATAACCCTAAAGTTAAGAGATTCTAGGTTGTTGACTCAGTTCTAGATGAAGGGAAGGTGTTAGTCACCCCTCATCTACCTATTTCACAAGGATACTAGGTTTAGAAGTGTGATTTCTAGGAAATAGGGTTTTAATGTTTTACTAGGGGAAAGGGTTTAAATTTTAGTTAGGGGAACTCGCCACGATTTTTGATTGTATGCCTACGTATCCTCTTAGAAGGAATCAGAGCCTCATTTCTTAGTTCGCGGATGGTTTGTGTTTTTTATGGATTACAAAGATATTTGAATTTCTCGCATACTTAGTCTAAGTGTCGGGAGTAGCAGAGGTTTTTAGACAAAGCGCGCGGTTAATTTAAATATATTCACAATCTTTTTTGAAAGCTTGTTTATCGAATTAACTTGATTAGGAAAATTAGTTTGTGATTAGTTAGATATTTTTAATATATTAATTATGAAAATATTTTATTAATGTATGCTAAAAAACAATTTTTAATGCAAATTAAAATGATAAATCTTCTTATGAATTTGGAAAAATAAAATATTATTTATCTGAGAACAAACAAATGATATAATATTATGATTATAAAATAGCATTAAGTATATTAAAAAATAAATTAAAATAAGAAATATATAAAAAAGATATACTTGAAATAATAAAGAAAATAAAATAAAAAATGTGAGGGGGTGGGTTTTATATTGTGGTAGTAAAAATGGGAGTGTTAATAGAAAGGGCCTGAATTCAGATATTGAATTCAGGCCCAAAGGCTCAGGGGTGTATTTTGTAACACGTTAGCAATATTGGGGGGTTTGTTGGCATATAGGCGCTGGGCTTAAATGAAAAAGTCCCAAATGTTGTTATGAGAAGCGCTAGGGGTATGGTTTTCTTCCAGGTAGAAGAAACTAGGGGTGAAAAATAATGGGCCTAACCCAAAAGGTTGGGAGTCTGTATGGACTCCGTATGCGCGTGCGTATGGGGAGATGGCGGGGGCGCGCTTTGTGAACTGTTGGGTGTTGATCAAGTGTCTATAGGCGAGGGTACGTAATAACAACTATAAGGTGTCGCGTGCAGGATTATTAAACATAATAAAATTTTATTTTTTTACAAAACAAAACATAACATTTTCAGTTTACCTCTCTCCTTCTGTGCATATTCTCTCTTCTCTCACCCTAGATACATCGAGACCCTAACCCTTCGAATCTGCGGCGGCGTGACCACACCCTCTCCCTTAACATAAAGTAACACCAACCCCAACCTACCCAAGTCAAACAACAACAAAACATTTGAGCTAAGTAATAACCATCTTATTGTATGATTTTCTCTCCTCCATATTGTCCTTGATGCTTTCGCTAATCATGTACTTTCCGTCTTTTTTCCAAGTACGAGGTGACGATGAAAATGGTGATGAGCAAATGATGACGTGGTTGAGATCGACTCAATGGCGATTCAACTAGGGTTTTAGATTTTGAAACCCTAGGTGGTGGCGAGCAACAAATTGGTGAGGCCCTCTCTCTGTTCTTCTCTTACATTTTCCTTATGTCAATGATCTTTCTTCCTCCTCTGTTCACCGTGTAATACGATGGGAGAACTGACTTTTGGGTTTTGCGTTTTATCGCAAATGTTGCGGATAGAAAGAGTCGCTACCTACTTTTCTTTTATCCAATAAAAGAAAGGGTGAAAAGAATAGGAAAGATCTTTTGAGAATTTTCTGAGTAAGGGGGGTAGGTTATGAAAAGGGAAGGTGTTAGCACCTTTTTCATCTGTAGTTATCTACGGGCTCTTAATCGCTATCTCACTTTTGAAATGCTTTATACTTGTGTATGTTTTAAAATATTTTGAAAATGCCTAAGCGCGACAATTTTGTAATGATTCTCGTATCGTTGAGAATGTATACAAAATGTTTGTTTTGAAAATATTTATAGGGAGAAAGTGTTTGTTTTGTGAAAAGATGTTTTTTTTTTAAAAAGTTTGTGAGCAAGCGACTAAGAGTGTTCTACCTACTCAAATAATTCTTTGTTCTTTTCCTCCTCCTTTAGATAGTGCTATCCTGCCATTAGTTAGTAGGAACCCGTATCGTTTGATGTGAGGGATAGGCGCGAGTCATCATACAGTCATAGAAAGCAACTTGTAAGGATGCTTTATCAATTTCGTTTAGGTACTAGATCGTTTATCAAAGGCAACATCGAAAGGGTCATCGAGGGACTACGATCTTTGTTTTCGAGGGACAGTGCTAAAGCATCCCCACATTCAAGGGACGTGACTGTTTAAATTTGAGGCAACAAATGAGGGTAACCCTAGAGGTGTGCGTGTGCGAAGTGTTTTGATTTCAGGTATTTGTCTTGAGATTAGGTTTTCTAATGTTTGCTTTTAGTCTTGCCATACAATCCTATTAAACTAACAGTAATAAGGATAGCAGTAAATTGTGGAAATTAAATGTCCTACGCTATTACAACGCTTCGGGGATGGGGGTACAAATTTATGAATGGGGATGAAAAGTAAAGTAAACCCTAATTAAACTATTACAAACCGTAAGCAATTACATAATCGAAAAAATGCAAAATAATAAAATACGCAAAGGTGTAAAATAAAGAAAAGAGAAAGGAAATTCTTTTTGTGATTTTTTTTATAGAAAAAAGTTTGATGATTAACCTAATTATTTGATTGACTTTCATTAAAAAAATTTAGTAAAAACCTAAAGAAGCTAAATTAAAAATAAAAAATGAAAAAAAGTCAATTAATTTAAAAGAAAGCTAATTTAGTTAACTTACTTAAAAAAAACTTAAGTCTAAATTAATTTTAATTTTAAAAAAGAAATTAATTGTTAGAAAATAATTTTAATGTTAATTTCAATTTAAACCTAATTTTAAATTAATTAGAAGTTAATTAAGTTAATTAAAAAGCTAAGGGCTAATTAATTTTAATTAATCAACAAAATAAAAATGTCAAAATTAATATGGATTAATCTAAACCTAATTATTTTTCAAAAATAAATTTTTTTTTTGTATTTTAATTAAATAAAAGTAAAAAAAGAAAATATAAAGAATAAAAAAAAGGATTGGGCCTGGTTCAGCAAAAAAAGGAGGGTGTGAATAGTAGGGGAAGTCTAGGCTCAAAAGCAGGAGGCCCACGTTGCTAGCAGATTTAGTGTAGTTGGTATTTGGAGGTACATCATGGGGGATCAATTATGAGCGTTGGATAGTGATGAACATAATCTGATGATGATCTGATGGTTGATAGAACAAGGGTGCATGGCATGTACATGTTGACTGATTACATTGGATCTGAAAGGAAAAATATGAAAAAACAAAAGGGTATCACTAGGGCTCGAACCCTGGGGTGGCTGTTTCATTCGGTTATGAAACAACACCCAATAAATATATTATAAACTTGGATGTAAAAATTTGAAAATTCCAGCACATCATCTTCTTCTTCCTTGTGCTCTCACGGACAACAACAACAACATAGTTTCACCATTTTTGATTTTTGTAAAATGCTCATTTCTCAAACAAATTGAAAACTTCCAAAACCAAACTTGCTTAATTTTTTCAAATAATGCAACAATATAAATTATGAAAGCTATAGGTTAAAGATGAGCCCGAATTTTGTTTGGTACCAAACTGAAAACCTAATATTTCAGAAAACTCAATTCCAAAATTCTCATCACACTGTCAACATAAATGAAAACTAAGGACGTGGTTAGTTTCAGGGCAATCATATCTATATTTTATCTTTTGAAATTGAAAGCAAATGATGTGTGTATATGGGGTTTTGAAATTCAAGAAAACTTACCTCTTGAAGCAAAACTCAGAACTCGTTCCACCACTCCCAGAGACAATGTAATGGTGCAAAAAGCTTCCTTGAACCCCCAGGAAGCTAATGATATGCTCAGCTTGCCTTAGAACCCTCTGAAACTTTCCAACCAAGTCAAGTTGCAAATGGTGAAAGTGAGGTTTGAATGATGATGGTGGAGGTGTTAAAATCGTGCGAAGAGTGTTTGGACAACTTCTATTTGATGGATAAAAGGTGTTTGAATGATAAAAAAAGGATAACGCATGAGTGGATTTGAAGTTGGGTGTTGGAAGCTTCAAATGTGCAACAATGGTGTTTTTTGAGAAAAATTTTCACGTGTTGGTTCTGAGCCTTGCCTCTCTATTTGTAGAGGTTTCAAATGGTCCCTCTAACTTACAGAAATCGTTCTTAGTTCACAAGGAAATCTGGTTTGGTCATTTGGTTTGAAAATGCACAAAAAAGCATGTTGCTTCATGATGAAGAAAGGGAGTGTTCAAGGGATTTGCCATGCTTTTGCTGATCATTAAAAGTTTATTCTCATATTGAGATTTTGTGTGATCTGATTAGGAGCAATTTACAATCTTAAGTGGGGAGTTGTTGAGATAAAGCTTTCTTTATCAAAGAGGCAAAGTGACTTTATGAAAATTCATCCAAAAATTGCATCAAGACTTGGACAAAGCTTTAGATCCTTGTGTAATACACTTAGGACCTGTCTAAATCTCTTATCAAGGTGAGATTTAGAAGTGAAATGGTCTGAAAATTGAGATCATGTAGCTTAAGTTTGAGATTTGGCCATAAGGTTTTCTCAACAATGACCTAAAATTCAAGATTGTCATGCCAACTTCATCTCTTTGAAACTTCTAGCTCAAGTATGATAAATTTGTGTTCTTATACATTTTGGAAAGATTGAATCAAGATCTACAACTTTCATGTTGTGAGTTTTTGCTGAATCGATTTGGATCTTAGTGAAAAATGGCCATAAAGTAGTGACTTTGTTAAGAACAAAACACATAGAAATTTTTTCTAAGTGTTGGGTAAAAAATATCAGAACTTCATGGGCCCATATCTCTTAATCCAAACAATTTTTGAGTATCATCCCACATTGTTGTACCCCCAATTTCCCCCCTAAGATCCCTTCATCATACCATGTTGATTCAATCACAACAAGATCACATTAGGGCTTTTGGTTCTTCTGCCTATCTTTAGCTTTGCTCTTTGAAGAATCCAAAAGCACCTTGACTTGTTTTCTTTTGTGATCATGAATATTTTTCTTTGATTTTCTTTCTAATTAATAAAAATGAAATGTTATTTTGTATTACTTATTAATAATGTAGGTGAAGGCAATGAGGTTTAGCAAGTTGCTTCATGGGTTCATGAGTTTATTTCCATGCCCTAGTGAATAAATCTTGATAAATCCAAACCTCACCATTGAAGTTGTTTTGTAAGAAAGGGAATGACAAGGATTATTTTGGTTCAACATATTTCAAAGTTATCAAAATTGATTCAAAAGTACAAGGGGTTGAGGGAAGAAGTTGTCATGATTGAACAATGTTTTGTTCCTATTGGTCACAAGAGCACATTTCTCTCAAATTTCAAGATATGGAAGTGGTTTTGGTGTCTATGAGTCCTCATCATCATCCTCAACAACTTCTATTCACAAAGAAATAATATTGGCACAAAAATTTTGTTCAAACTTGTCAAAGTTTATCAAAGCATTCTCTTGATCTAGAGGCTAGGGTTTTGAACTTCAAAGGAGCATATATTGCTCACATTTTGTTGTTTTTGAGTGATTCTAAAGACATCTTTCTCTTCAAAGAGTTACTAACAAATCACTTCAAAAGTTACAAGGAGTTTTCATATGTGACTTAAAATGGTCATAACTTGGTCAATTTTTATAACCTTGAGTCCATTCTTTTTCCATGATGATCTTAAATATGTGCACTTTATGCCTTCTTTTATGAGCAAAGTGAGAAAATGGATGGAAGTTTCCTTAAATATGCAAAAGATTATAGGTCATTTCATAATTTTTGGCCAACTTCAACAAGTCATAACTTGCTCATTTTTTGGAGATTTTGAGTGGTTCAAATTTCAAAATGTCATTCAAGATATCTACTTTATTCCATCTTTTTGGGTCAAGAGCAAATTCTAAGTGGAAGGCCATGTTTGGATACAAAAAGTTATAGGTCATTTTTGAAGAAGAATTTGAAATATTTCTAAGTATGGAAAGTCAACTCTTTTTCTTCAACTTTGACTCCAATTAACTTTCAGCTCAAGCATCCTTTTGATTCCATTATTTTTCCATTGCAAAGCTTGTAAACTCATCTTTCCAAAGCATCAAGAATTATGCCCTAAGACCCCTTGAGTTAGAAATGCCATGGATTTGAATTTGGCAACTTGAAACTGAATTTTTCATAAAGTCAGAATTTTGAAATCCATAATGTGACTTCTAAACACAAGATTTATGCGTGTTTTTGATTTAAACTTGATTAGAAAACTTGCCAGAAGTGATTAGCACCCCAAAATGCAAGGTTTGGCTGAGTTTTGATGGAAATGAAGTCACACTTCACTTGTGCTCGACCTTCACTTAATTTCCCTCCAAACTTCCTTGTTTCTTCAAATTTTTATTCCCATTCACTTCCCTATAAATAGAGGGCCACCCCCCTGTTGGCTCCTAAAACTCGACACCCTTGTTTTTTCATATATAAACCATTAATCATGAGGGACGGTTTCGACCAGCTGATTCTGTCGAAATTCCCATCAGAAGATGGCAAGGTACTTAGAGAATTTCTTCTAAGTAAGAATCTTGTTGCCTTCGACGTCGAAGGTGCTTCTCGACAAAGGTGTTCGATGCTCAGAGTGGAACGGTTTAAGATTCAAATGTTTGGAGGGAAAACGGTTCCCAGCGGTTACCAAGTGCAACGTGCCAAGATCTGGAGCGTCGAATGCTGTGAGCGTGCCAAGTGGAGTAATCTCGAAGCAGCGTAACTGCCTGACGGTTACTTGAGATGTGTTTAGTATAAATATTAGTAGTTCACGTAGTTTCTCGCGTGTGTTCACAATTATATACAAGTCACTCATATAGATTCAAGTACCCAGTGTGAGCGAAAGAATTGTTGAGAATGTATGTGTGAAACACCACTTTAATTAATCAAAGTCATTTATTTTCCAGAACTTTACCGCCTCTTCATTTACTTTTCCAGTCGAAGCCTTTATTCAAAGCTTTCTTTTATTCTACCAAGTTTTCTTCTTCATGCAATTTACATAAAGTATCTTTATTTTCTTGTCATTAACCATCATTAAAATTAGTCAAAACCCCCAAAATCAACCATGTCTTAGGATCAATCTGATCGATCCTGCGAGTCACCAAATAAGTAACCTTTTGGAAGATCAGCGGTTGTTTACCAATTTCCACGGTAAACAAATTGGCACACCCGGTGGGACCTTGTGTTGATTTTGAAGTTTAACCTTTTTATACAGAATATCATCTTTTTCGAGAAGTATTGCATGTTATTGAGAAGTGGTAGAATATACACTAACAATACCAATACTGCCAGAAGAAGAGAAGCGATGGCGAATCCGCCAAACAATAACGAAATCCCACAAACGAATGTGGGAACAACGGTTATCCCAACCGTAAGTGAAGCGATAACCGCTGGTTCAACACCAGCAGTAACGGTCACACAAACGGGGCCATTACCTCCGTTCACTGGCCCCAGAGTGCCTTTAGGAACTCCCCCACCAAGGGGAAATCCAGGAACTAGGCCTTATGTTCCCCCAGGATTTATGACAGGCGGTCCAAATCGAGAACCACTCTATGGCATGCCAACGTCTGAATTGGCTAGCCTGACGAACACTGCGTCCACTTTTTCAGACCCTTTAATGAGTGCCTCTTCGCCACTCCAAGGTTCTGGAGTTGGTATGGCGAACAGAAATAGGACCCAACTCTTAGGAGGAACGTCGCAAGTAGCGCATGGCCTTACAAATGCCTCGACAGCAGTCTTAAGGCAACAAATGGACGAAAGCAACCATGATATGGTTCAAATGTTGGCACAAACTTTAAGTACAGTGCTGAACCCTCTGATACAAAATACCACCCAATCGAATCAGCAGATGACAGCGCAAATGACGCGTCTGGCTGATTTCTTTGGAGTACCCCAACCTATTCGACAGCCCCAAAGGGCGCAAATAAGGGGAAACCAAGGTATACTTCTAGAGGAAGAAACCACTATTAACCAAGTCGAGCATCCTGTCGAAGAAAATCTTAGGGCGCGATTGGAGCAACCCGAGGTCGAAGAACCTAGGGTCATAGCCCCAGAGGTAAGGATAGTCAACAGAAACCAAAATGCTGACGAAGTAGTTCAGCACATCCAATACCAGAACATGGGTTTGGAAAATAACCTGGCAGCCATGATCAAAAGAATCATGACGTAAAACGGGATGAATATGGGCTTTCGTAGGCCCAACTTCACATCCCCACTGTTAGAATATGTGTTACAAACAGACTTACCTCCTAGATGTAAAGTCCCTAAATTCACTAAATTTTCAGGGGACACGACAGAATCTACTGTCGAACATGTGGCGAGATACTTGATCGAAGCAGGAGATATTTCAAACAACGAAAACTTGAGGATTAAGTATTTCCCAAGTTCTTTAACAAAGAACGCGTTTACTTGGTTCACAACTCTCCCCCCCAATTCGATCCATCATTGGACCCAGTTGGAGAGATTGTTCCATGAGCAATTCTACATGGGACAAACCAAGATAAGCCTGAAAGAATTGGCCAGTGTAAAGAGACGTTTCACTGAACCTATAGACGAATATCTAAATAGGTTTAGGTTGCTCAAAGCAAGATGCTTTACGCAAGTGCCAGAACATGAGTTAGTCGAAATAGCCGCAGGGGGCTTAGATTATTCCATTAGGAAGAAACTAGACACTCAATACCTGAGAGACATGGCCCAATTGGCCGATAGAGTTTGACAGGTAGAACGCCTTAAAGCTGAAAAAGCCAAGGCGACAAAAACTCATCAAAGAGAGAGGATAGCGTATGTCGAAATGGATGATGAAGATCCATAAACCTTCGACGAAACCATAACCGTCGAAGAAAGCGAGGTCGATTTAGCGGAACTAAAACAAGGGCCACCATACTCTTGTAAACTGTTAGTCCCCTCAAGTGGAAAAAATCCCACTGGTCCGGAAAGGACCAACGATAGGTTCCCCAAAAAGACTTATAGTTTTGATATTACAAAATGTGATGAAATCTTTGACTTACTTGTAAAAGATGGCTAAATGATAGTACCCCCAGGGGTAAAAGTGCCTCCTCTTGATCAAAGAAAGAAAAGAGGCTTTTGTAAATATCATAATTTTCTGGGCCATAAAACATCTCAATGTTTTCTTTTCAGGAATCTCGTGCAAGACGCTATCGAAGAAGGGAGGTTGAAATTTGCTGACAAGACCCCCATGACTGTGGACGCTAACCCTTTGCAGGCTGAAGCCCATTATGCTGAACCTTTAGAAGTGAACGTGATCGAGGCATCCAAAAGCCAGGCGAAGAGGCCAGGAATCACCATGGTCGAAGTCACAAAGGATCATGTCAACATGCCAATCTTTGGCAGTTTTTCTGGGAATCTATCCAGAAAGACAATTGAAGCGGTCCAAAAGGCGGTCGAAAGCCCAAAGCTGGAGACAATTGGAGCCCAAAAATCTGGAACAAAACCCAGTTCTTACTTGGCTGCAGTTCAAGGCCAGACAGAGGACTTGGAGATTCAGATGAAGCAGTTGACTCTTGCCACCAAAGACACCATGAATGTCAACATGGTCGAAGTCTCTGAACCAAAAGCATCAGAGGAGGCCATTAGGCAAGAACAAGCCAACAAAACTGCTTTCCCTCGGGAAAATGAAAATCTGGCATATTTCCTGCAAAGATGCCAGAAGAAGAAGTCAGAAGTGATGCTGTGTCCTCGATGCAGCTCGATTTTCGACAAAAAAGCTGTTGAACATATTCAAGGTGTAAGAGCAGCAAACAGAAAAAGGGAAAGTGTTGATAATCGACATGACCCCAGAAGAACCTACCAAAAGGGTTCAAATCAAGAAAAGAGGCCACTGACTTTCAGGCCTCCAACTAATGTGCCAGTTGATACATGGTACAAAACATCTAGTCGAAAGAGGCCAAGCGAGGAAAGATGGCACTCCTTCGAAGTTCCAAGAGGTTCATCTTTTACACATAAGAAAGAACCTCAGGTTGCTAACCCTAAAGTGACCCAGGTATCAAGCAACTACAAAGGGAAGAATCCCATGTCTCGATCTCAATGGGGCAGATACCAGAGGCGGCGAAAAGCTGAGAGGGAAGCTGCTAATGAACCAAAGCCAGAATCAAGTTCAAATGTCCCTCAGAGAAAGCAGAGGAAGCCTCTGGAAAGACAACCAGCGACCAATAGGCTAGTCTGGCCTAACCAGGGTGAAGTTGATAACGAAGATGGCTCTGAGTCTGATGACACTTTAGATATCATGGTGAACATAGTCTCAGTTTTGCCAAGAGAGTTCAACCGCCAGGTGGAGGTCGAAGCAAGCGATTGGGAAGTTGAACAAGAAATGGCCAAGCATAGGCCAGTGTGCTACTTCGTCATGGATAATGGCGCTACTGAAGAGCAGAATGGGTTCTTCGAACCTCCTACAGAGGCGATGAAAACTCACCTTAAGCCTTTATTTATAAGGGCTAAACTCGAAGAAACCATAGTAAATAAGATCTTGGTAGACTGTGGGGAAACCATCAACATCATCCCTCACTTTATGCTGAGAAAAATAGGCAAGAGTGATGAAAACATCAAGCCTCACAACATGGTCCTGTCGAATTATGAAGGCGGCATAGGGACCACTATGGGTGTGATCCAACTGGACATCAAGGTGGGATCCATCCTTCGACCAACTATGTTTATGGTCATATCGGCCAAACCAAATTATAATCTTTTGTTGGGCCGAGAATGGATACATGGTGTTGGAGTTGTACCATCATCAATGCACCAAAGGTTGATACTATGGCGTCCTGATGGAATGGTCGAAAACATAGAAGCGGATCAAAGCTATTACTTGGGCGAAATAAATCACCTAGGGCTGGCAGACTTCGACAAAAATCTGGCTCACATTGGGCCATGCCCAACACCTGACTTCGACTTGGTGCCAGCGCCAAATACTTTTTGTTCCTTATACCTGCACCCTGAGCATGGTTTTCAATGGGACAGAGAAGACTTGTCCCACATTGACTTTAGTGGGCTAACTGATATCCAGCCAACTGGTTGGGGAAGTGAATTCAGTGACAATGACTGAGTCACAATCACTGCAGCGAATTTCGGCTTACGTAGCCGAAACAAGAATGATAACGGCTCTCGAAGCCGAAGTAAAATATATGGCCACACAGGCCAATGATCAAGAGTTACCTTCTGCAGGTCCTAGAAAGGATTTCGATCCAGAACCTCCTGATATCATGCCAGAAGGAATGCAGGAACAAAGGCTCGACGCCATCTACGACGATGAGCCTTTGGGATTCGAAAAGGACCCCTTAGCGAACAACATCAAAATGTTAGCGCAAGATCCTTTAGAAG